>CAIGQV010019164.1:4663814-4685840 GCA_903798115.1 Danio jaintianensis
CCAAACAATCAATAATGTAAAGCTGACAGAAACAAAAACAGTTGGATGGAGCATACACTAACTTGTCCAATATTCAGTCACAAGATAGCACCAAACAGTCAAAAATGCAAAGCTGACAGCAACGAAACTAGTTGGCAATAAGCCTGTCAGGCTTTATTCTCCAATAACAACCTTCTGGATGTACTTTATCCCTAACTTCCCCTCCGCCACACTGACAAACAACATCCATTCTCAGTATTTATGGAATAGAGCATAGTTGTATTATAAGCAAAGTACTGTTTATCAACATCATTGCAGTTTCAGCATCTACCAAGCAGGGGTTAAGCTAACTTTGCCCTCTCTGAACGGAAACAAGCAGGAAGAGTCTTTCACCTTTTTCTTTTCTAGTATGATAAAGTAATTAGGAAAATAGAGAAAACAGGGACCTTTTGCTCTGCATGGTGACAGAAGGACCATGGCCATGATAATGAGTTTGTGCATTATTAGGCAGTAATGAATGGGACACACTGATTCGCCTCCATGTTAGCCTCAGGCAAAACAGCTGGATCTGTCAGTCACACCGATGGGGAGTCAATCGAGGCTTGTAACCTCTAATATTCCCTCTTTTTTTGTGATAAAGGCTTTGAGAGCATCTCTAAAAAAGCATACTTGCTTAATTTAATCATTTTTAGTGGCTGATGAGTCCACAAACAAAATAAATAAGCACGTTTAAAAGTAGAATTGTCTCTTACACTGCAAAAAAATGCTCTTACTTAGATTTTTTGCCTTGTTTCTAGTCCAAATATCTAAAAATGATTCAAATGGTGTCAAAATAACGATAATGTGTAAAAATTAAGTGAGCTTTTCCTTAAAACAAGCAAAATGTGTTAAACAAAATAATATGTCAAAAGAAATACGATTATTTTGCTTGTTTTAAGGAAAAACTAACTTAATTTTGACACATTATTTCTTAAAACAAGACAATTTTTTGCTTGTCTAGAAAATGCTTCTTGATTTAAGAATTTTTTGATATTTGGACTAGAAACAAGACAAAAAATCTAAGTAAAAAACTGCATTTTTGCAGTGTACAACCTGGAGAAGAAAACTTTAAATCACATATGCATTTTTGCAATTCTTGTACACAACAACGTTTTGGGGGAGTGAAAATTCATACTTTTCAACAACTAAAAGTGCAAGTTTATTGTTCTTGTTTCTCTGCATGTTGTTTCTCAGCATTTTAGAGCTTACAATGTCGTGTATTACCTATTCAGTATATCGATATGCTAGAATACTTGACAACTAGAAAATAACAATGGTGGGCTATTGTGGGCATGATGCGTCATTTCTACAAACAGCATCACCAGATTCTGGCCTGACATACGTAATACTGCAATTTGAGTCATTTCAGTGGATCTGTGTGAAAGAAGAATGATTTGAAAATGTTGTTTGTACGTGAAACCTTTCAAAAGTGGAAAGAAAAAACGTTTTGGCCTTGTACATTGTGTAATTGTACATTGTGTAATTGTACCCTTACCTGAATATTTTCACTTAATGGTTACATTACATGCAAATGCCGCCTGTCCTGTTTCAGCATCATGTTATTTTGTATTTCTTTTGTATTTCAATGATATTCCGTGGTTTACTTTCAAACAATGGTTTGCCAAAACAACATTGAAAGATTGTCTTAATAAACTTGCCTCACTAATCAGAAATTAGTTTTATTTCTTTATTTCTTTATTTTAAAAATAACTTTAAATGTAACAAAATTCAAGCTTATTTATACCTGAATTACTATTCTGCATCCTATTTGTTAGATCAGTTTACATTTAGCATCTCAACGGGAGTTTACTACATTTATCATTCAAGTTAAATGGTATTTAGCACTGACATTTATATAAACATATTATTTAAAATGAGTATATGTAGAATTTTGACACCTACATTAATAAAGAGACTGGTAAACATCATATGAATGGCATCTAGAATGTCATTGCTCATGCTTAAAAATATTATTATAAAAAATAATAATAATAATAATTAATTAATTAATGAAGAGTCAGCATGAACAAACAATAACAAACTGACAATGAAGCAAAGAAACACCGCTTAGATATAGGCATGGAAATGAGCCACAGCTGAAGCGGCTGATCGGCGTTAAACAATGAACCACGTGACCACAACAACAGACACCCAACAACAAACGCACGTGGAGGTAAGCAGAACATAACCATGTGACAACAACACAGACAACACAGAAAGTGCGTACAAACCCACAACCGTGACAAAAGCCAAATCTGGAGTCCGTTCTTCGTACGTGGATTACTCAATTAGCTGTGTTTGGTCATTGACGATTTGACAGGCATCCAGGATCATTTTGTTCTTCAAAACTCATCCGAGAGTTGTTGTCATAGCAACAGGTCTGGTAGCTCAAACCTCGGGAGCAGGTTTGTTTCATGTAAACAGGATTAGATCGGGTCATTTCAAGCAAAGGTAATACTGAAAGTGTGTACCGAATTCTGATATATTCTTACAGTAATAACCTATATACACTTGGGAAACTAGTAAAATGGTTTAAAATTTATATATATATATATATATATATATATATAAACATTTTTAACCAGCTTTAGTACAATTTGTCTATGATAGTACGAAGAATGGACCCCTGGAGCTAATCTAACAAAATAACTTAATAATAACGGTCCAAAACTTGAGTAACCCAAATGTATGTTAGGAAACAAAAAATAATAATAATCAAGAGAAACAAAAAAATACATAAAATTGTTGCAATTTTGTAGATTGTATTTTTTTTTTGCAATATTTTGCATGAATTTAAATGTATTATTTTACTATTTCTAAAGATGTTTGGTGACTAAAATATATAAAATTTATAAATATATATGTTTAATAAATGCAATGCAATCAAATGCACCAAAATATATGACCTATATCCATTGAGGAATGGATAAAAATATTAATTTTCAAAATGGGGTGTATTTATTTATGCTGAGCACTGTATATAAAAATAAAATTTGTCAGCAGTGAGAAAACGGTTCAGAAAGCATCTTCATCTGATCATAATAATGTGGATATGTTTGCAAAAGCTCTGCAATTCATCAGAATCATGTTGAAAGATGAGGCTATTAAAATGTCACTGCTATAATATTTAGATTATAGAGTATATTTGAGTCTGTAGACAACATAGTTTGAATGAAACCTTGTATTTGCATGACACACTGCCAGAACGACTCTTTCTGCATTCACTTGAACATTCCTTTCATGGCTCTCAGGGGCACGCATAACCACTAAATCTTTTTAATTTTCCTAGCAAAAACTCCCAAGTCCTTCACATTAAAATCAGCATACCGGCTCTCATAGACAACCATTACAAGCTGATCACACATCAGCAATAAAAAGCAATTAATACATAAATATTTCTACACATAGCTACCATAAATCACATGACTTTTTTATAGAGCTGATTAACATGATTTAAAAAGGTGATGTTTGTGCTTAGTGGCTTTCGCAGCAACAAATCACAGCACCATTTAGTGCCTGGTTAAACTGAATTAACAGCAGACTGAGACAATGCAGTTTTTTCTACTGCGTCCAAAGTTGGAATGTAAAATATGCAAAACTTTTTTCATTTTACTTTTTTCAACACTATCTCACGGAAATTCATAACTTTTTAATTTAGTGGCTAATTTGTATGAAATCTCATTCACAATTTAGTACGATTTGCTCGTCCCCCAATGATGGTAGGGTTTAGGGGTGGGGTTTGGTGCCATGCCTCCTTTTAAAAATCGTACATTTTTTGTACAACTGAACTTGTACGAATTAAGGCCGGCTCACGCTGTGCGATTTTTTTTATAATCCTGAACGATTGTAGCATGTCAGACTGCACCAACATGGCTCCCATGTCACACTGTAAGATCTCAGCTGTCATAATGTCAGACTGAACGACAATGAAGACGTGCCAAACATGGAAGAAAACTTGATGAGTTTGACGTCATCCACCCGCGACACTTTTACTATCCCGCGTTCGAAATGATTCCTTACAGCAAACGTAAACAATCTGTAGCACCAAGTTTGTCAAAAACTGTTTTGACAATTCCCCGTGGTCATTTGAATTGTCGCATGGATTGCGTCATCAGATTCAGCGCTCCTATTGGTTCTTGGATTGACGCTCATCGCAGCTGTTGTCACACTGCAGGAAAGTGTCTGAAATCTTCTGAATCTCCAGAACTTTTGGAGGAAAAATCTGATTGCAACGGGCATTAAGCGGCAGGTGGAATGAACCGACCAACTTGTCCAGCATATGTTTTACACAGCGGATGCCCTTCCAGCTGCAACCCAGTATTGGGAAACAACCATACAAACTCATTCAAACACATACACTACGGCCAATTTAGTTTATTCAATTCACCTAAAGCGCATGTCTTTGGACTGTGGGGGAAACCAAAACCCCCTGAGGAAACCCACGCCAACATGGGGAGAACATGCAAACTCCACACAGAAACGCCAACTGACCCAGCCGGGACTCGAACCAGCAACCTTCTTTCTGTGAGGCGACAGTGCTAACCACTGAGCCACCGTGTCGGGGCAAACTACTTTACGAAAGAAACTGTATTTTCAAACTACAACTTGATTAAAATAAGGTTAAATAAATAAGGCACTCAAAAAATAATATTTTTGCTGCTTGTTCAAACAACTTATTTAAAATGAGCTGAAACAACACAATTCTGGAGATTTTTTAATTGGATCTGGAGAACTTAACTGTTTTATGTTCAATCCACTTAAATTTGTTATGTTAACTTAATTGATTTGTGTTGGGACAACATGAAGGAATTAAGTTACCTTATTAGTTTTTACAAATTGAAGTGGATTGAACATAAAACAATTAAGTTGTCCCAATCAAAATCTAAAAAATTGTGTTGTTTTGATGCTCTGAATGATTGTTTGAGCTCATAACTGTCCTCATCTTGCGTCATTCAAAGACATCAATCATCTGCACTCATCCCTTTCTCTCAGCTTTCGCTCTCTCGCTTCCTCTGGCAGACATCAGAACAGAAGAGACTAATGACAGAGAGAACCGGAGGTTGGAGAAACAGGCTGAAGGGGACAGGAGATGGATGGAGAGGTGTCAGATTTGGCGAGGAAGGTGCAGCTGCGGTCCTCCTCTTTTCCCAGCTGCTTGGCATCGCGGGGTGAGGCTTAGTTGACCCCTGAAATATCGCCCATCTGACACCCCGACCTAAATCTGTCCAGACTAGCTTTACCTCCACAAGGTACTAGTCGGTTTTGACATGCAACGAGACCCAGCTCAGCAGTTAGGACTCTGATATGACTGATAATATGACACTTGTCCATTGTTTTGAGAGATGCATCCATTACATTGACAGCAGTTAAACTGTGGGCATACAATAAAGCAACTGGCACTGTAAAAAATGCTGGGTCCCACACAATTCTTTCATGTTGTTTCAACACAAATCGATTAAGTTAACTTAATTGCTTTTACAGATTCAAGTGGATTGAGCGTAAAACAATTATTATCCCCACAAAAACTCAAGAATTGCACTCAAAAAAATTACTTTTCCTGCTTGTTCAAACTACTTATTTAATATGAGTTGAAAGTTTTTTTAAGGGACAAATTAATTGTTTTATGTTCAATCCAATCAAAATGATTGAGTTAACTTAATCGATTTGTGTTGGGACAACATGAATGAATTATGTGGAACCCAGTATTTTCTTCAGTGTGTGTTTTTTCAGCTCATTTAAAATAATTACTTTGAACAAGCAGCAAAAATATTGTTTTGAGTTTAGTTAGCAAAGTAACAGAGGACAGGTTTAGGTTCAAATTAGAGTTAAGTTACCATAGTGATGGCTGCTTTTGAAACACTAAAACTTCAAAACTTTTACAAATCTTTTGTTTCATACCAGTTGTTGGAAAATACATGTGATTTCAGTAAACAAGGCTTCATTACATCATTTTTTTTTTCAGAATCTTTCATTTTTTCAAAAATGTAAAAAAAATATTTAAAAATAAAATAAAATGAGGGGTTAAACACGATCGATTTATGTTGGGATAACACAAAGGAATAAAGTTAACCTATTAGTTTTTACCAAATTAAGTGGATTGAACATAAAACAATTCAGTTGTCCCCCCAAAAATCTATAATCGTGTTTCAGCTCATTTTATATAAGTACTTTGAACAAACAGCAAACGCCATTTTTTTAAGTGTATTTACTAATAATTGTTTTCTAATTGAATTGACCAATAAACTTTACAATAACAATTAATGCTTTAATTTTTAAGCTAAACATGTTGCATCACTTATCCCTGAGGGTATGAGATTCTATTAACAGGAAATGTATATTTTAAACCACATTTGTTAATCCGATGAGTCAGGCGAAAATGGAATGATGAATATTTAATAGGATCTTATCCCAAATCACTTCAAATATAAGTTCGAGGTCTGTCTCTAAGGGTTGGCTAACGTGATAGAGATGACTTGCAAAAGGTGGTGGGGGGGAAATTAATAAGTACTGTTTACTGGCTTCAGATTCTAATTTTGACCTGATTATCTGCCCTCTAAATACATATTGAAGTGACAGTTCAATATGTCTTCATGCTTTATCACTCACTGGAGAAGCTGACAGCAAAACCCTCTGTAAGCTTTATTTTGGCAGCATTTGAGGAGTTCAGCTTGAAAACCCCCTTCAGGTCTTCAATTTTTTTTTGGCTGCCTTAATGAAGGCAATTTGCCAGATGTTTCTTCCTGTCATTAAAGGTGAGGGCTCATTTACTCTTCATGATGCACCGAGAAATCAGATTTACTATAAATGTAAGGTCTCAGTTCGCTTCCACTTTAATGGTCAGACTGCAGTAAGAGGTCAGAAATTGGCTGTGTATTGTGGTAGCCACTAATCTGGTCTAACAACGCCATCTGTTAGTCTGCCAACTGAGTCACTGCAACTGAAGAATACCAGTAGTTTTGGATGATTTTGCTTTTCTCCAGCCCACTTAAGAGCATACCCTACCTGATTCTAAAGATTTAATTGGTAATATCAATGACAATTCAAATAATAGACTGTATAAAAAATATGGACGTAGGGTCTGTGATGTCGCACCTTAGTTTTATAAAGAGTGTAAATTAAAATACAAGTGGGCGGAGCCAGATGTCAGCATCTTGTCAGCACGTCACTGACTGCACAAATGGGTTGGGGCCTGGGTATGTATATACAGTTAAAGTCAGAATTATTATTTTCTTTTTCAAATATTTCCCAAATGATGTTTAACAGAGAAATTATTTTTTCACAGTATTTACGAGAATATTTTTTTTCTTCTGGAGAAAGTCTTATCTGTTTTATTTCGGCTAGAATAAAAGCAGCTTTTAATTTTTTAAAAACCATGTTAAGGTCAATATTATTAGCCTATTTTTCTTTTTAAATTGTCTACAGAACAAACCATTGTTATACAATGACTTGCCTAATTAACCAAGTTAAGCCTTTAAATGTCACTTTAAGCTGAATACTAGTATCTTGAAAAATATCTAGTAAAATATGATGTGCTGTCATCATGGCAAAGATAAAAGAAATCAGTTATTAGAAATGAGTTATTAAAACTATTGTGTTTAGAAATGTGTTGAAAAAGATCTCTCCGTTAAACAGAAATTGAGGAAAAAATATATTCAGGAGGGCTAATAATTCTGACTTCAACTGTATATCTTAACACTTTTTACATGCGACTTGTTCTGGCCACATGTACTTGCTTAATTTATCATGGTTCGTTTACTAAGTTTGGTCTTTTGGTCTAAAGCAAAAGTTAAAGTTTGAATGCACATTAAGCATTATTAAGTTTTTACAGCAGGAGAAAAACACGAATTACTTCCAAATACTTCAAATATAGTCTGGGTTAGTAAATACTAGGCTATTCAAACAAATTTAGTTCAGTTCAAACCATTATTTTTAATACATATGTCCAATATTTAATTAAGTGTTAAAGTACACACATTTACTGTATAGACTTACAAACTGTAAAGATTTTTTTAAATTAGATCTTTGTTCAATTATTTATTTTTATGTTGCACATGTTTTCCCAGTACTGGGTTGTGGCTGGAAGGGCATCCGCTGCGTAAAACATATGCAAAAGTAGTTGGCTGTAATGAGGGGCCTGTACACAGAGGTAAAAATTCCAAGCGTAGCTTTATTTAACGGCTGGTCATGCAGGCAAGGTCAAAACCAGGAACAAAACAGTAGCAAAAGGGGTAATCCACCAACAAAATCCAAGGCAGGCAAAGGTCAGGGGAGGTATCAAACACTCAAAATATCCAATCCAAAAAACTCAAAAGGCAAGAACAGGAACAAGGAAATGCTAGGAATTGTACACTTAAAGTGAAACAAGACTGAGCAAAGATGTGTTTGAAAGTAAGGTGTATATATAGTCCTGGTAATCAGTCCTCATGAGCTTCAGCTGTGTGTTTGTAATCAGTGGTGATCTGGAAATGGTGTGTGTGAAGTGCATGATGGAATATGTAGTCCGGTTCAGTGGCAGATGTGATGTGTAGAGTGCCCTCTAGTGTATCTGGTAGGCACTCAACTTGGTGACTGTGACATTGGCGGTTCATTCCGCTGAGCCGACCCCTGACAAATCAGGGACTAAGTTGAAGGAAAATGAATAAATGAATGTTTTATATGTAAATAATGCAACTGAGCAACAATGATACGATGAAAAAAATTCATATAATATTTTGAATGTTTTTATTATTACACTTTCTGATGTTCAACAAAATAAATATGCATTCTATTCCCTTGTAAATATACTGACATGCATCCTCAGTATCTCCAGTTCATCAGTTCTCTGTATGTCAGACATGTTCAAATGAAACAGTTCTCGTTCAGTGCACTGTGAACTGTTGCAAGCAGTCCTTGACTTGAGAATCACTGTTGTAGTACGCCTGTTCATCTTGAAGTGGTGCTGCACATATCAATCGATATATGACACTGAAGTGCTACAGAGACTGTATAGAATCATCTGCTCCCTAATCACTGTAATCTGATGTGATTTACTGTGAAGTCGAGATGTGAATCTATTTGAATGAATCAGTTTGATTTGGTGAGCTTGTTCGACCAGCAGTGCCAGAATATCTGTTAACAGTAAACTGCAGCAGATACAGAATATCAAACAGATTTCAAAGTTCAAGAGGACAGGATGCAACACTTAGGCCCAATCCCAATTCTATTGTTGTACCCCTTCCTCTTGGCTACAAAATTTACCCCTAAGAAATGGGACACCACTACAGCACCTGCACACATATGAGATCGACGATAGAGACTGCTGTAGTTACTCCAGTTGCGTTATTTTTTGGTATTTATCTTCAGGAAATCACTGAAGGCAATGATATCAAGTTATCATAACGATATAATGTGGCAATAAGATCGTAACTGTACTGTATATTTACACTATGGCCATATTCATCTATGTAAACACACTATAGCAGACACTGTAAAAAGGTCATTCACAGCCACTAGACATTTCTGACAGGGTATTCATCGAGTGTCATCGAGTGTCAGATGTGAAACTATGTTGTGGGACTGCTATACAGGAGTTATTATTAGGGATTATAGATAGCGAAATTTAGCGTATTTTTATTTTATTTTATTTTTTATTTTATTTTTTTAAAGCATGACGGTAAAACACGAACGCCGTTATGAATGTATTAAAACATATGCTTGTTTGTTGTAAAAATTCGTAATAATGACAAAAAAAATACTAATTTATGCATCTTCTGATGCAGCCATGTTGCCGTTGTAGATGGTGTATTCTGGGAAATTTTCTTACCCCTTGGTTTCGAGTGTGTTCCTGAAAAATGTCCGTTTCAAGGGCTATCTAGCCTACGCTTTCAAGCTCAAGAGAGTTGGGACACCCCTATCCCTTCACGTGAACGCTCAAAACGAGGGGTAGAGGTAAGGGGAAGGGCTAAGGGGTAGAATTGGGATTAGGCCTTAAATATATTGTTCACTGCTGGGTAGAGACAAAGTCCCTTTAAGGCAAGTCATTTCACTCGGCGGCCATCTTTGAAAGGCCTCTCGGGCATTCTGTTTGAATGGGGAAACATCAAATTCTCCAAAATTGCTCGCCAAGCTTTCGATTAAATGTCATATTAGGAATCACTAATGAAATTAAAGATCAACTGTCTCTTTAGTTTCATTTGTGAACGGTCAAAACACACAAAATCTGCAGAAACTCACATCTGGTCCGAGCCCCTCCACCAGAGAATCCTCAGTCTAAAGCAATCGACGATTGGCTCCTGTACTAGAAGGCGGGGCTTCATTCGTCATGTTGACCGTTAGACTTTTCCCCATTCAAAGCTATACGAGTGACCTGTCTTGTGTATTTTATAGTCTTTGGTAGAGAGACATAAAAAATAGTGCTAATTCATTTATTAGGCAGTGCCCCATTGTTGGTAGCCATGGTAAACATGAACACACAGATGCGCACATGCAAACAGACTTCCTATATCCCAGTGGAGAATCTCATAGACGTAATAATTGCTTTTACTATACAAACCGCATATTCTACCCCGCCCCCCCTACCCCTAAACCCAACCCTCACAGGTAACAATCTGCATTTTTACACTTTCAAAATATTTAATTCTGTGTGATTTTTAAGCAGTGATGAGAATAATGGTACTATAAATAAACGGTGTTACTAACAGCGATACTTTATTCAGTAACAATTAATCAAATAAGTGACTGTTTCCCCCGTTATATCGCTGTTACCGGTACTGACAATAAAATGCGCGTTACTATAATTGAGAACACTGAAGCGGTTTTCATGCGAGCAGCATCTTTCTCAGCCATAGGACCTCTCTTTCTCTGGGGTGGGTGGGTGCGTGTTCAGGGCTGGGGCAGGACACATAATCAACCAGTGATGATAATTGGTGTGTCTGTGAACGTGGTGTACCTGAGAACGTGATGATTGGCTTAGAGTACATTTCCATTGTTTGCCAATCAGAGGCAGAGTAGAGCAGGTGTTCACACAAGCACACGCACAGTCAGTGGCACACACCAACAACCAGGAGTCAGAATGATGGCAAATCCAACAAGTTCAAATGTAGCGTTTGCAAACTGGAAATATAAACAATACTTTTCCCTCGTTGAGGTGAAAGGCAGGAATTTTTATGTATCGAGCAACTTATGCCCAGGAAAAAAGAGTCTCTCTGCATCTGTGACAAGTAATTCTAATCTAATGAAGCTAAAATTAGTGGCTACGCAGGTGATAACGTGAGCTCTGCTACCAAAGGAGGAGACGAAGCCACGACGTCAAAGCAAACAAAACTTTATTTTTCTCCACCGCAAACACTTATTACTCAGACAAAACAAAATAATATCTAGATATATAGTTGAGGACATGCTGCCGTTGTCTCTCACATCGTCCCACAACAACATTAAAACAGTGTAGATTAGTGTACAATGTTTTATTTATATTTTATAGTCATTTGACAAATTAGATTTTTTAAAGTAACGCAATAGTTACTTTCCCTGGTAATTAGTTACTTTTATAATTATGTAACTCAGTTACTAACTCAGTTACTATTTGTGAGAAGTAACTAGTAACTATTTACTCTCTGACCCCCGAGACCCCACTAACTTCTGCAATTCACCAACTCTGATTAGTGAAGTTTATTTATAAACTAATTTCGAGAGGATCACATGCTTATGATTGCTTGCGGCTGGTCCCGCATTATTCAATTTATGATTCACCAATCAGACGATTCCTAAGCCACTATAAATACCCTCAGTTCCATATAACAGCCATCTTCGTTTTGAAGAATCCCCCCTTCCACCCTTACTCCTCCTCCTTTCCTAGATGGGTGACACGGTGGTCCAGTGGTCAGCACTGTTGCCTCACAGCAAGAACGTCACTGGTTCTAGTCCTTACCATGCCATCCGACATTTCTGTGCGGAGTTTACACGTTCTCCCCGTGCTCACGTGGGTTTCCCCCCGGTTTCCTCCCACCGTTTAAAAACACGCAACTTAAGTTAATTGACTAATCCAAATTGGCACCATAGACATGCTCCTAGTAAGTAGTTATCTCTTAAAAGCAATCACTATCTGTTCATTAGCTACTACAGCAGGGGAGTTCTCAAGATCTACCTGAGCTCAAACTCCCCTCTCGCCTTGCAAACGGGAGGGAGCCCTGGGCTCGAGGATCTTATGAGCTCAGGGCTCTCTCCTGGGACAGCATGCCAAACAAGCTTTATAATCAATCATCAGCTAAGTGTGAACTTTTGAATTGGCCATTTAAAATCACCCTCCTGATATTGCATTTGGACACGACAGAAACAGGTTCTCCCCATCCTGACTGATAACACTTCCAGTGAACTGGAACTTCTTTGATTATTGTCCTGATTGTGGAAATTGGCATTTCTAGTATTTTTACTGCTGTCTTACAGCTTTCGTGAAGCTAAACTCTCAGCAAATCACAGCTCTGTTCTTTGATTTTAGCCATCGTGGTGAACGAGAAAGTAGGGTTGCACGGTACTGGAATTCGGTACCAATCGATACTGGAATTTTAAAAACGTTCATTTCCCGCTAACATTTGAGCGCTACTGAGCACGTTCATAAACAGCGCTGATTTGATGTTGTGTTCACGTGCTCAACAGAAATGACTGTGATTGGCCATGAAGGTCATCACCCACCACTGTTTACGGAGTGTAACAACAATTAGGGACACTTAAGGAAAGTTTTTTTTTTTTTTTTAATTGTCCACTTTCCTTATTTCTTCATTGGTGGTCCTTGATATCTGCAGCCATAAACTGAAAGAAGCAAAACATCCACTAGCCCTGCTAATGTTAGCATCAATCCAGTCCTGCAAGTGCTGATAGAAAGAACATGACAAATTCACTCTGTCTCCCAGAGAGGTGAGATTGTCCCAGATGAGGAAGAGCAATGTTTTTCTCCACCCTGACGTCAAGTAGCCTGGTTCTTTATGCACACACCATTTATATCAGCAAGTCATTATCATTTATCTGTCTCCTAATATCAACACATTTATTCAGCGCTGCATCAAAAAGCACATTGCGAGGGGCTATAATCTGTTTTACATGAGGTCGGATGATGGTGGCTGCCACCTAAGAAGTCCATTAAGAAAGAAGTATGTTTCGAACCATGTCTCATCCTCAGATTGAGAAGAGCGAGTCCAGCTGTCACTTCCTTTCACAGCAATTATCGCAAGTCATGCATTCTCATTTCTGTCTCCAGAGTCATTTCAGTCTTCCCCCTCCCTGGTGCTTAATTTTACACTTTTTTTCTCTCTCTTGTTAGCTTGTCTTTAAATTGTGAGCTAAAGTCAATCAGGTAACTAGCGAAGTTAAGATTCAAGTCTGAGACATCAAATCTGAGAGTGAAAAAAGCCTGTCACCATAATGGCTTTTTTACAAGAGTGATGTTCTTTTTGCTGTGTGTGTGTGTAGAAGCAAAGAGAGTAAACATATTTTGGGATGGGTTGCCTCTAGAAAGTGTTTGACAGCTGTGAGTAATATTATAACGCACATCCCGGTGTAAAAAAACATTTCCATCCAGAAGCTAACTGGATAAAGTGTATCTTGAGTGCTAATGTTCAACCATTACTCGCTCTCAACGGCGCAACTACCCATTTGTGTAGACGCACAGCACACTGCGTATAACAATCTAAACGCTTTAAAGTCAGCATGAAATGTAGTTTTACTCTTCTTATTTTTATATGTATATAGTAGTGCTAGTTATAAATGTAGCTGTGCACTTAAAAAAATAAAATATTTGCCCTCATAATCTTTAATCAAATAACTTTCCATCCCCCGTTGAAATGACTTTTCTTTACTTCTGGTCACATGGAATGCCTTTGGGGCGGGGCTAAAACTGTTACAATCAGATGTCACAATAGCGGGACGTACATATTAACTTTCATTTCATGTTGATGTTAAAAACTGAAAACATTCACAACATTCATTCATTTTCCTTCAGCTTAATCTCTTTATTCATCAGGGGTCGCCACAGCAGAATGAACCGGCAACTTATCCAGCATATATTTTACACAGCGGATGCCCTTCCAGCTGCAACCCAGTACTGGGAAACATCCATACACACTCAATCACACACACACACACATACACGACAGCCAATTTAGTTTATTCAATTCACCTATAACGCATGTCTTTGGACTGTGGGGGAAACCGGAGCACCCGGAGGAAACCCACGCCAACACAGGGAGAACATCAACAGAAATGCCAAATGACCCAGCTGGGACTCGAACCAGCAACCTTCTTGCTGTGAGGCGACAGTGCCACTGAGCCACCGTGTCGCCCACATTCACAACATGAAAAACAATAAACCTGACAACATTTTAGTCAGTTCTTTTTACAAAAGCGGACCATTCAAAATGAAATGTCAGTTTAAAACTATGTAGTTCAAATAAAATAAAATGAACAAAGAATGGGTCTCATTCACTAAGTACGCACATTTTTGTGCAAGTGTGTGTGTGTGTGAGGAAAGTGCGTATGAACGTTTTCAGGAGTAAGTCATGATTCATCAAAAACATTTAAACTAAATTTTATTCTAAATGTATGAAAAATACATATTCCACACATACACAATGATCATGTACACTCCGAGAACCCTATATACAATTACTAGGGGTGGGATGGTTCACAGAATTGACTGTTTGGTTTATATCAGTTCTTTGTTCATGGTTTGATTGGGTTACATTCTAAAAAGAAAAATAATCCCCTGTTGTAACACTGCAATACCATTTAGAAATACCTTATAGCAGCATAAAATACATAGCCTTATAATATACCGTTTAATTTCAGGTCATAATTTCAGTTTTCATTTAGTTTTTTGCTGTTGTCATTTAAGAAATTCTTCCAGGAATGTATACTTTCACTTTAGACTTTAGATATTAACTAACACTAAGTGACAGTAAAAAAAAAAATTAAGAAAAAATATTGTTTTATGCATTTTTCATCATATTAATTTTAAATCTGTGAGCATAAGACACTGCATCTAAACGATTCTAAAAATACCAATCATCACTGATCATCAGTATTATTTTAGTGTTTCTGAATAACTTGTAGTTTTTATTAATAGTTTAAATGAGCTTTTATTATCATATTTTATTTCCTGTTTTCATATTTATTCTATAAGGTATATAGGTTTTAGTAATTTAGTTGTTTTTCAAAAATAATAATAATAATAATAATAATAATAATAATGGGTGGGTAGTGGGTAGCACGTTCGCCTCACAGCAAGAAGGTCCCTGGTTCGAGCCTCGGCTGGGTCAGTTGGCGTTCTTGTTTGCATGTTCTCCCTGTGTTGGCGTGGGTTTCCTCCGGGTGCTCCGGTTTCCCCCACAAGTCCAAAGACATGCGCTATAGGTGAATTGGGTAGGCTAAATTGTCCGTAGTGTATGTGTGTGAATGAGTGTGTATGGATGTTTCCCAGTGATGGGTTGCAGCTGGAAGGGCATCCGCTGCGTAAAACATATGCTGGATAAATTGGCGGTTCATTCCGCTGTGGCGACCCCAGATTAATAAAGGGACTAAGCCGAAAAGAAAATGAATGAATAAATGAATAATAATAATAATAATAATAATAATAATAATATTTAATAATTTATTATAATATAATATAACATAATATAATATAAAAGTTATTTATTTATTTATTTATTTTTTAATTCAGTCTGATCGTCATGTTTTATGAAAGAACCAACTTTAAGAACTCTATAAACTAACGCTGTTGTGTTCCAAGGTCGTTCTGCCCTCAGTCTTCCAGAAGATTCTAATTCACGACTTATTTGTCCTCCACGTCGATCAGCCTCAAGAGCCCATGGCCTTTAGTTCCTTCTGGCAGCGTTCATTCCTCCATCATCCACTCCACACTCACAGAAAGCACTCAAAGAAAGACCTCATTCATCCACCGAAGAATAACCTACATCAGCTCCATCATAGCCAACACTGTCTCCACGATTCACTTCTCCAGCTCAATCACGGTGCTTACGGTGGATGTAAGTCGCTCTCCACCACCACCACCACAAAAAAAAAATGAAGCCCCATGATCTTCCATTCATATCCCATGTGGCTTTTAGCTGCCGCGATATGGACCTTGAGTCTCTGAACGTTGAACAGGCAGAGAGGAAGTTGCAAAATTACTTCTTATGATCTCCTGCTCTGCCAGCGTATGAAAAAAAAGCATTAATCAAACTACTGACAACCGCTTTGTTCTCATTAGCGGAGTGCAGGAATAAAGTGATTCCACACGCACTGTTTATAAGCCTCGAAAAGGTCATTTTGAAATCTTCGGCGGCCAGAAAGGACTGATCTGTCGGCGAAGGGTTGAGGTGTACCGTAACGGCCCTTAATAAATACATTTCACGGACAATGCGCAGTCCTCTAGGAGTCCTTAAGTACGGTTACCATACGCCCCCAACTTCGTACGTATTGATTTCCAGCAGGTCGAGTGCATGCGCACACTCAAAGAAATGTTATATTATGGATAACAGATGATGCCGGTGGGATGAATGCATAAAGCAGGCTTAGGAAATTTGAGCTTTAACTTGTATTGATTGCATTGTGGTGGAAGAAAACAAATGTGGGAGAATGAGGATTGACAAGACGCACTGTGTCTTTGCGTGTATATTACAGCTTGTGTCATATTCTCTTGTATTGTAGTTTGATTGATTTTGAGGATCAGGTCATGTTACGCAACCTAACATCCGGGTCAACGGCATCTTAACACTCTCTGAAAGACTTTTTACCTTCTTCACTCGAACATTCGCAGTCAAGATTTAAGAAAAAAAAAAGAAATTTTTACCTGTTGTGGACAGTAGCAGCCCCGAAATGAGACGCAGATTCAGAGTTCCACATGAAGTGTTTATTAATTAGCAAATAATCTAAATATTACGAACGTAAACATTAGGTGAGCAGGTTACATTGTAACCCCATGTCCTAACAACACGCAACGTGACGAGATTTGCAGTGATAAGCAATTTTTGCACCAGACGAAACACGATAGAAATTTAAATACAGCCATTCAGAAGCACAGAATAGTGCACTCACTGCACTCTAACGAAACAGTTTATAATCTAATTAATACATATTAAACATCTTTATCATTATTAAATGTAGATGCTGAATCACTGATATCTGTTGGCTGAGTCACAGTCCTAAAGTTCAATTTCAAACGGTTAATTTAATTTTCAAGATCTGAGGTGAACTATCTGCTGCTGCTTTCAGTAGTATGGCAATAAATGTCACGTAAAATGGCATTCAAACTCACATTATTAGCATTTAACACTGAATAACGCACATGGTGTGTTGCTAAGGTGATTACTGTCATAGTTCTGTTGTTCACCTGTGAGAAATAGAAGCTGAAACAGAAATTTCAGGTGTTAGTTAGGACAAAAACTGCTTTTAGTCACGTGCTGTTGCTTTTAGTTAGAAAACGGTTCAAATCAGCCTTAAATCAGCCTTTAGGCTCAATAGTCAGGCACACTCACTTCAATCTGGCAACCTGTGCATGCGTGGACTCGTCAGAGGAGGAGTGAAAATGCTCACTTCAATAAAGCAGCTAATCAAGCAAAAACAGGTTGAAATACATTTGGCTGGACAGTGGGTTGCAAGGAGCAGGATTGAAGACCTTTTTCCTATGAAGTTATTCATATGGGTGGTTTATATGATGAAGCTGGATTAGCGGGTTTTACAAGTAATTTGAAGTTTGCTGAAAATTTCTTTGCTGAGTTAAGCCGCTGTCACACTACAGTCTGAGCTTGTGAACTTCTGTTGTTTGGCGTTGCGAAAAGGGCCGGGTCAAGATGACTAGATGTTTAAAAAAGCGAGCAATTGCTCCATATTTAACATTTCTGTACAGAGAGGTGTTGTTTTGATCTCCTATTAGTCTCATGCAATCACGTGATGCGATTTCGCAGGTCAGAGTTCACTAAGCTTGAACTTTGCAACAAAGCGACATGCAAAACTTTTTGCACGAGCTTGCATTTCCGGTTTGCCACATTTGTATGCGTATAAATGGAAGTCTATGGGACGAAAAGTGTAGTGTGATCGCGGCTTTAGTCAAATGACCAAAAAAATGAATCATTATTTGAGAAATCCTCCATTTTCTTCACAGTCTACAGTACAGCGCAATGAAAACGTATCACTTTCAAATGTATGCACTTTTAGAGAGCATTTTCAAAAAATAAAAAAAATGTTGACTTAAAACATTTAACACTCCCCAAATTGTTCTAAAAGGTCACTATATAGTAAAATATTTTTAAATATATCTAAAATTGATGCATTGGGAATCAAGAAATGATTCTTCATTGATTTAGAAATGTTCTTAATGCACACACACACTCACACATGCACACACATGAAAGGTGAAAGGTCCTTTAAATTTAATTTGAGAAAAAATGTTCAAATACATATGAAAACATTTGATTATAGTGACTGCATTTCTTTGAATGTGGTAGATGTGTTTAAAACTACATAATTCCTTTTTCCTCATGGTCACTCTTACAGTGTTTTATAAGTGAAGTTTATTTAAACAAATTTCGAGAGGATCATGTGCTTATGATTGACCACGGCTGGTCCCGCATTAGCTAACACATGATTTACCAATCAGATGATTTTTAACTCACTATAAATAACTAGAGTTTCTTACCTCAGTTATCTTCGTCTTTAAGAATCCCTCCTTCCACCCCTACTCCCTTTTCCTTGATAGGGCGGCCCGGTGGCCAAGTGGTTAGCACTGTGGCCTCACAGCAAGAATGCCACTGGTCCAAGCCCTTACCAGGCGACGTTTCTATGCGGAGTTTAAATGTTCTCCCCATGCTCGCATGGGTTTCCCCCGGGTTCTCTGGTTTCCTCCCACAGTCCAAAGACATGCGTCATAAGTGAATTGACCAAACCAAATTGGCACCATAGACGAACTCTTAATCAGCAGTATATCTCCCCATGGCAATGCCTAATTTGTCATCAGCTTCAAATAAGCAGGGGAGTTCATGAGACCTACCTGAGCTCAAACTCCCCTCTCGCCCTGCAAACGGGAGGGAGCCTCAGGCTCGAGGATCTTATGAGCTCAGGGCTCTCTCCTGGGACAGCATGCCAAACACACTTTATAACCAACAACAAAATAACCATTTTTGCGAGGAGCACTTCGACAGTTGTAATTTATCATTGACAATTATTCTATTATCCAATCAGCAAAACATATCAAGCTTGTCCTACCTCTGTTATCTCTCAACAGCATCTCCTTTAAAAACTAATACCTACTTAAACCAGGGGGAGCGTTCTGAGGCTGGGCTTGACACTTTGCTCGGACCCCTACCTCTTTCTTTCCTAACAAGGAAAATAACACGAGTTAGGGTGTCTTTTCCAAGCTCAGAGCCCTCTC
The DNA here is from genome assembly GCA_903798115.1 of Danio jaintianensis. NCBI lineage: Eukaryota > Metazoa > Chordata > Actinopteri > Cypriniformes > Danionidae > Danio > Danio jaintianensis. The sequence continues at coordinate 4,683,226 of CAIGQV010019164.1, forward strand.
CCTGGACAGCACGCCAAAGACGTTTATTTTTTTTTTATTAAATCAGATATCTGAAAGTGTGAACTCATGAATTGACTGGCATTTAAAAAGGGCTTTAATGTTTAACGTCAACAACAAACGATCTGGAAAGGGTTGCCGTCTCCTATTAGATAACAAATCAAAGGGATGTTAAAAAACAACACTAAGTATATCGAAATATAAAATAAGCATAGGAAATTAGAGCTTTAAGTCATACTGCCTGCATGGGTGGAAGAGATATAAGGGAAGGAGAACTGACGTGGCACATGGTGTCGTTTATGTGCCAAGAGCGGTGGATGAATGAAAACCGCAGACCGGGACACACGCTGGGAGAAACTATCAGCCAAATGGAGCTGTCTGCCACAAACCACCATTTTGAAGAAAGAAGCATTTGCTTAACATATTACTACAGCTGCTGGTGGTGCAACTTACAGCCGTCAAAAAATAAAAAGAGACAGGGGGGGTTGGAAAATTACACATTGGTGACTGCTATAAAGAGGATGCGTGGAATATATGCAGGGTGCTGTGGAAATGATGTGCATGTGTAAAGTGAATATGTAAAGCAGGGCTTCTAAGTAGGGTTTGGGATGAATATCACATTTATTTTGCTCTGTGAACACACACACACACACACACACCTGGCTGCTGTTATTGCATTTTCATACTTTGTGTGTCAGTGTCAATGCTGTTTGGGAAGGCTGTGATGAATTCTGTCGCATAATGGATGCTGGGTCTGGTTTATAGGAAGGAGCTGTCAGAGCGTTTGCTTTAGAGTGGGGGTGGACATGTGGCGAAGTCTGCTTGTGGATCACCTGATGGATGTTTTGATTGCACAATCAAGCCAGGCAGGAGAGAAGACAAAACAAGATAACTAGAAAGAGGTATAAGAAAAAAAAAACTAAAGTAAACGATCACACCTTGACCTCGGGGTATGTTATAGGTATAGGTACTGTACTGTATGTGGTAGGTTGTCACCATAGGAATCATTAAAGAGGCTTTTCAGCAAAATGGACTAGAGTATAGAGTTATTACAGGCAATAGATATACAGATGCACTGCTGTGAGCATGTCAGATATGCTGCTGTATGAATAGTAGTGGTTAATAATCATAAAACTCACAGTTCGGATCACTTTTTTTTGGGTCATCAAAACCAAACAAGGAAACTATCTAACAACAACAACAAAACAGATCTTGTGCAGCACGGCGCAGGTATGACTTTCACATTTTGAGCCACGTTGTTTAAATAGAAAATGCATCTGTGGTGTGCCCATGGGTGTGCTGGTCTGAAAAGGAAGTGTGCTATAATGCAGAGTTCAGACTGCATGATGTCGTGCCACAGATGTTTTCACACTGCAAGATGGATCGGCGACAGGGGGGTTCACACTGCATGACTTTATAATAGGAAAAATCCCCGACAACTTTGTCTCTGTCCAAAAACGACATCTCATAACTAAACACACACGATAAGAGACATGAAAACAACGCTATGTCAGATTGTATATCTTTTGTTATTAACTACATAATGAGAAAGAAACCTTACAGTGTGGAACAAAATGTACTTATTTTGGTCGCCTGGATTTTGAAGGGAATTAGCAATTTCTCCTCAACTTTTTTTTCTTTTTAGACCCGGTTGTGGTATTGCTCAGATGACACGTCAAATTTCCACTAGTTTTTACTCCATTTCTTGGGTCCAAATAGACCAAAAAGATGCCCTTAACTTCTCCCCCAACCTACCGCTGGCCTGCAGATACCCATACTAGTGGATGCTGCTCTCTCATTGGCTGTCGGGGCTAAAATCATGCAGTCTGAACTCAGCACAAGGCACCATGTTGATGCATTTCTATTTTGAGGCAAGCTGGACTAAAGTTTTTTTTTTCTTTAGTGATCATGGGTCCAAAATGCATGTACATGTTTGCTTATTACGCACAGGGATGTGCAGCAGCACATAAATATCTTTAAATATGACAAATTGAAGGATTAAAACATAAAAGATTAATATTGTCTACATTAACATAAAAATGCTACCTTCACCTCAGGGAGCTTTGGTGGAATCTGGCGCTTTCCATAGACCTGCTTGTGAGCTTTAACCCAGGGCTGTCCAAACTCGGTCCTGGAGGGCCGGTGTCCTGCAAGGTTTAGCTCCAACTTGCTTCAACACACCTGCCAAGAAGTTTCTAGTATATCTAGTAAGAGCTTAATTAGCTGGTTCAGGTGTTTTTGGTTAGGGTTGCAGCTAAACTCTCCAGGACACCGGCCCTCCAGGATCGAGTTTGGACACCCCTGCTTTAACCAGATTTGTTTCCTTGCTAGTGAAGGGTTCAGTTTTTCCTCTTAGAAATTTCACCATTTAAATAGTGAATATGCCATTGAGTGTCCACAACTTGCTTTTAAATGGAAGCGGAGATGGGACTCTGACTGGTTTAATGCATATTGCATCAAAAACACACCCATAACTCATTAAGAGAATAAAGACAACTCTTTCATAGCAGTGTTTTTCAACCACATTCCTGGAGGACCATCAGCTCTGCACATTTTCCATGTCTCCTTAACCAAACACACCTGATTCAGATCATCAGCTCATTAGCAGAGACTGAAAG
>CAIGQV010019164.1:4686240-4702760 GCA_903798115.1 Danio jaintianensis
CTCGTTGCTTATTGGAAAAGTTGAACTCCTCTCTGCTTGTTAAATATTTCAGCGTATTTCAACGTTTATAGAAAGCAAAGAGTGGTGTGTTTAAGTATAGCTCAGTCCCATTTCCACTCTCTTTTCTTCTTTTTTTAAAGAAAGGATGTCATAAGCACTGTGAATGACACTAACATGGACTGATTTTTAATTAACTGCATTTCACCTGTGCAAAGGAAGTTGGAAGCGAAGATGCTAATCTGCCTAACAGCTTTCCTCCCCAGATCTTCATTTACATGCTTTCTTTGAACTCTGTTATGATCCAAACTGAAATCCTGCTGAAAAGGCAGGTGCCAATAGAGGTGCCTAAGAAAGCTTAAACTGCTTTGATTTGTGCCAACATTTACATATTTGTTTCTCAACGAAGTCTATTCAACCTTTTGTTTATCAAAGCCCCAAATCGCAGTACTTCACATGATTTCGCCGGAGTCTCTGAAACACAAAATGGCCTAATTTTCTCAACTGGTCGTATTTCATTTGATCTTTTTCTGAATGTAGACCTATGAATCTGTGACATTGTCATGCAGCAGTCGTCTTCATTCGTGATCAATAGACTTCTCGAAAGCAGCCATTTGGAAACCAAGCTTGTTTCCTCTGAAAACACAAGCAAAGCAAAATGAACACCAATCTATGTGGTTTTTTGTAGGTATACCTAAAAGCAGCAATCTGAGCCCGTGTACGAGAACTTTCTGGAATGCTAACAGAAATGAAGAGGCAATGGCAGAGAGCATTCATTTAACACAGATGTGGAGCAGAAATGTAATTAGAGATGATATTCAGGCAATGGAAAAAGGAAACGATCATATTTCCTTATTACTGGATGCCTCAAAGCAGTCAATTTAAAGATGAGTAATGAACACACTATGTCAGTATGCAGAAACTCTGCAACACTTTGAGAGGTGCAATTTATCAACTAGTTAGATATGCATGCATAACTTGTTTGGTTAAAGACATGAAGAAAGTGAAACTTTACAAATGATTTGTTTCAGACTAAGAAAAAAAAAGTTATTAAGCTTGTTAATTTTGTAGTAATAAGCATTAAGAACGTCATTGCTCATAATTTACATAACAAAACATCGCTCAAACACCTCAATTGTAGTCCTGACAGTTTACCCCATTGGCAAATTATTTTGCTTGGTTTAAGGAAAAACTCACTTAATTTTGGAACATTATTTCTTAAAACAAGACAACATTTTTTGCTTGTCTAAAAAATGCTTCTTGATTTAAGAATTTCTAGATATTTGGACTAGAAACAAGACAAAAATCGGTTTTCATGAAAGACAACTTTAATACTCTGGCAGGTTGTTTCTTGACAGGTCGCTTTCTATGCGCATCCCATGTGTTTGTGAGATATAAACGAAGTTCTGAGAGAAAAAAAAAATCATAAAACAAAACTGCAAGATATAAACTGAGCATTGAATTTTTGATATATAAACTAAGAAATATGAGCAATTTTAATAACTAAATAAGTGAAAATGTAAAATAATTTCTCACAATTCATTTACATTACATTCACATTTAATTATCTGGCATGCATTTCCCAAACAATGACATAACTCGCAGCTAAACTACCATAGTATGATGCATTGTTTGGGAAATGAACAATGTAGTGACAAGTGTTTCCCAAAAGCGTAGTTGCTCTGTCACAGATCTGTCATTTGAACCATGTTATAGCACTCTAAAGAGGGTGGAGTAACAACTTCTTTAGAGTAAGAAATGCCAAATCGCTGAACTATAATTGTGACGACGAAACTTGCGACCTAATTTGGCTAACGAGGGTTTTCAGAAACCAGGCAGATGCTTTCATCCAAAGCGACCTACAAATGAGGACAAAATAAGTGTTTGAAATGGGCTGCCTGCTATAAATTGATATAAGCATCGATATAATAAATCAATATTAATTTCAGTACAATCCAACAAAAAAAGAGAGATTCAAACAAACAGCATACGTCAAAATTCAAAAAGAATAAACAGCCATTTATTTCCGCCAAAAAGCTAGTTCACCTCAAAATAAAGATTTTGTTATTAATTACTCACCTTCATGTCGTTCCAATCCCCCGAGACATTCATTCTTCTTTGCAACACAAATGAAGATTGTAGCGAGCGGGCGGGGCTAAAAGCAGTGGGAACGGGATGAGGCCGAGGCTTAAGTGATAATGTGAAGCACCTGTGTCGCGCACCGGCCTCGAGTGCCTCAGAGGAGCTCTGGATTATAAAAGGAGGAGAGACTGCAATGTAAGACGAGAGAGGACTAGGCCGGGACATTTTATGTTTTACTTTTGCTTTCAGTTTGGCGGAAGTCTCCGTGAGGAGCTGCCATCTGTTTGATTTATTTTTCATTAATAAATTATTTAAAAGTTCGTTGGTTCTCCGCCTCCTTCTTCCTGATGGCCAGCAACTTTGTTACAGTGGTGCCGAATCGCCGGAGAAGGAGAGACACGTTGTCCAGAGGCCCTCGCTGCTGAAAGGGAGAGCAAGTGTTCGGGAGTTAACCAGAGTGGGGAAAAAGCCCGTTCATCTGCCGCAGGGTACCATGGCGATTAAAGGCTGGCGAAAGAGCGGTCTGCCTGCTGCCGTCTCCCTGCATGGGGAGGAGCAGGGGATGCTGGGCTCACCACCAGCGGGGAAAGAAAATCCCAGGATGTCCTTCGAGGGTTTTACCTCGGCATCCTGGCCAAATTTGCCCACTGGCCTCTGTCCATCATGGCCTCCTTAACCATCCCCATATCATAACTGGCTTCATCACTCTGTCTCCTCTCCACCAATCAGCTGGTGTGTGGTGTGCGGTCTGGCACAATATGGCTGCCGTCTCGTCATCCTGCACACTGCTGCACACTGGAGGTGGATGAGGAGATTCCCCAAAAATGTGTAAAGCACTTTGAGTGTCCAGAGAAGCGCTTTATAAATGTAAAAAATTATTATTAATTATTATTCCAGCAAAGGCCGGGGGAGTCGCTGCCGTCTGCCATGAAGCCGAAGCCTGCTACCATCCACCAAAGTGGGAGCGGAGCAGGAGACAAGAGCATTCCATCAGCTGGAGGAGCCGTCGCTGGACACCAGAAGACGAACGGGTGGATAGATTCCTTCGTAGGACTCCAAGCACATCACCATCAGATCTTTCAGCTGATTGAGGACCGAGTGGCAACATGTTTGGAGAACCGAACCCCAATTTTCTTTTCCCTCTCTCCCTCTCTCTGTCTCTTCTGTTTCTCCTCATTCTTCCGTCTCCTTTTCTCTTGCCCCGTTTTTCCCCAGGTCTCAAGGGTTTTCTGACTTTGTTACAAAGATATTTTAGATGAAATCCAAGAGCTCTCATCCTCCATAGACAGCAATGGTCCCGAGATGTTCAGTCGTTCAACTGTAATCATACGAAGCTCCAAGAACACTTTTGTGCACAAAAAAAGACTGTGTTCGCTAGTGTATTTCATGTCAGGTGTGCATTTACTATGGAACACTGGAATGGACTATTATAACAATCATCGCAATATTGTTATTGAGTCACACTCAAACTGATCAATCAGGGCTTTCACTCCTGTATTTCAACTATACTGTGTACTTGAGCATGCCATAGAGCAGCGGTTCCCAAACTTTTCAACCCGCAACTCCCAAAATACCAATTCCAGTGACTTGCAACCCCTACCTCGTGACCCCATCAAATGAGACTGGTGGGCTCAGTGTTTACAGCACAAGTCTATTCTTGGTTTAATTTTGAGGGTGGCACGGTGGCTCAGTGGTTAGCACTGTAGCCTCACAGCAAGAAAGTCGCTGGTTCTGTGTGGAGTTTGCATGTTCTCCCTGTGTTCGTGTGGGTTTCCTCCGGGTGCTCCGGTTTCCCCCACAAGTTCAAAGACATGCGGTATAGGTGAATTAAGCTAAAATTGTCCGTAGTGTATGAGTGTGAATGAGTGTGTTTCCCAGTGATGGGTTGCAGCTGGAAGGGCATCCGCTATGATAAGTTGGCGGTTCATTCCGCTGTGGCGACCCCAGATTAATAAAGGGACTAAGCCGAAAAGAAAATGAATGATGGCTTTTTATTTGCATGTTGTTTTTTTAATGTAACATTAAAAATTATCTTCTGTAGGTTATGGATAAAATATGGTAATTCTAATAGTTTTAATAAAATTGTATAAAATTTATTTGGTTTTTGGAAATCACCAAGTGACCCCCCCCCCCCCCCCCCCCCCCCCACATTGTCCTGCGACCCCCACTTTGGGAACCCCTGCCATAGACATGTGGTCTAGTAATCAACCACCTATCAACATGCTTAAAGAAAAATTGCAAAACACATTAGAATTGAGGTCAAAAAGCATCATCACGTCGAAAGTTACCCACTATTGCAATACTGACTTTTGTACCAGCATGCACCAGTTGCATTGTCAGAAAATGTAAAAGAAGTTTTGCATTATAACGTTGCTTTGATATCAAAACATATAAAACAACATGCCTTTCATAATCATTTTGCCAGGAAAATTGCACAATAGCAGGGCTGTTTTGTGTCCTAGATGTTCAAGCAGCAAAACAGCTATATATATATTCTTTTTTTTTCCTAGATACAATGGGCTCTCTCTTTAATGGACATCTTTTGTTTCCATAGTAACCCTAGCACATTTATCAAAAGCAATGTTTTCAAATGTATGCGGGACCTGTGTCGCTGAAAGTCCCCGTAGATGGAATTCTGTATGCCTCGTGTTTTTTATGTAGCTAGCCACGTTTCTGGCATAGAGCAGCAATATCACACGAGTGAACACAATGCGCTTATCAGTAAAACATGAAGTGGCTTTTTAAGATTCTGACACTTACACCTTTACCTGATTTCAAAACAAAGTGCCGGTTGTGCTTGTACTCTTCTGTTGCTTTCCATTTTAATGCTTTGGGGCTTAAACATCTAATGGCTTTAAAAGTAATGCAGAAAACTCCACTGTAAAAGATGTATTTTTTATTTTTATTTTTTGCTGCTTGCCCTTATCTATGTTTGTGCACTTTTACTCTCCCTAGAAAAAGAAGTAGCTTCAAAGAGATGAAATGTTTCTGACTCAATATAATAGTTCTCAGAGGTTGCCCTTTCATAGCTCAGGACACTTTGGTGTTTTTTACATTTAGTACTAACTGATACATTCAAATTCTCTTGGCATTCTCTGTGTCCTTTTTGAGGCCAAACCTAAATAAATAATACATACAATAGTCTTTATGACATACATTTTGCTACAGAACCTACTGCTGGATATTTGGGATGGGAGAGTTGGTGCCGGCCCATTCAACAAGCAATATAGGTGGTGGTCACAGACTCCTAATCAACTTTATTATAATGCATATTTCCTACTATGAGGTAGAGACTCCACCATGAGATTAACAAGACACTCAAAAAATTATGTTTGCTGTTACTTATTTAAAATTAGCTGAAAATGATCCCCTTAAATTTGCTAAAACTAATAAGTAAACTTAATTCATTCATGTTGCCCCAACACAAATTGATTGTAATGAACCCAGCATTTTTTACAGTGCATAATGGCAACACACACTGTAAAAAAATGCTGGGTTCCACACAATTCCTTCATGTTGTCCCAACACAAATTTATTAAGTTAATCGGTTTTACAAATTAAAGTGGATTGAACATAAAACAATTAAGTTGTCCCCAAAAAACTTAAGAATTGTGTTGTTTCAACTCATTTTAAATAAGTATTTTAAACAAGCAGAACAAGTACAGACCCCATTAAATATGCCACAATTCACACCAACCGTGACAAAAACATTACCCACCATATTTCATAAAAGAAGATAGCTCTATAATTCATACATGACAAACACCTAAAAATGTCCCATTTTAGTGATGTCCTTATCATTCGTTAATGCTAATTTGCTTATCATATGCTGCATACAAGAAAAAGAGGCTGTCAAAATTAAAGTTCCCATTAATCTATGGAAAATATGAATTAAAGCTCAGAATATGGATTAAACTGATTTGGATATTGCCTCATGGAATATTCTCTTACAACATCAATTGCTATTTTTATCTGTGCATTTCTAATCAAGGCAATGCAAACCAATGCTCTTTTTAATTTAAAATGAGAAAAGAAAAAGGTAAATGTAAATTTCTCTATACTCAATGCATAATATACTTAATAATCATATAATGTATACATGTATGTATTTGTATATGTATTTTATTTAGTGTGTTTAAAAATTAATATAATATAATTTTGTGTTTCATGTATTTTCTATTTATTTTAGTAAAGAAAGAAAGAAAGAAAGAAAGAAAGAAAGTACTCAGAGGGCCCTGAAAATTCCCCTCACACAGGACCCAACATTCCACATGATCAGTCCACCTAAATTGTACAATTATTCAAATAAATTGCACTAAAAGAGAAAAACACACCAGAGTTTGTTTTAATAGAGTCAAACCTCTTAAGTGTGAAAACATTTTTAATAGAGTTCAACACAATTGTTTTTGTTTTAGATTTACCTCAGATGTGTCATACGGATCTCTCGGATGAAATAAAATATTTAAATAGATATTATTCAGAGAGTAGTAGACTTGTTAAATGTTTGAGGAAGATATAAAACCACTCACTTATTATTATTTTTTCCCCCACTCATTCTTAATTTAATATTAATCCATTCTAGGCAAAACAAAAATGGAGCTCAGCGATAGTAGAGCCACTACCACTATCATTCTTCTATCCTCTCTCCCTCCCATCTATAAGTTTCAGCTATATAATTGTGCACTTCCTAACTGTCATCCCTTTTGTTTCAGAGACTTCAAGTCCTACAGTAGCTGTCACAGCAAACAACTGCATAGCCGTCCCAGGACTCGCTGTCTTGTCTACTTGATATCACCATTTCATTTAAGATATTACTTGTTTCATGTCAAACCACTCAGATTATGGCTAATGCTGAAGGGGGTTTATGCTGAAGCTTTTGTATGTGCACATAATTATGGAGCGAGAATGTTCATTAGGAACCATACCACTAAAGATAACTTCTCAATAAAATCAACTTGACTCGCTAAAGTGGTCTAAGATTATATGAGCTATATATAGACAGGTGTGTGCGTTTCCAAAAAAAGTCCACAGGTGGACTTCTGTAAAGTTCTAGAAAAATCTCAAGAATGATCAGAGGAGTCACCTGAGCACAATTTTAGTGTCATGGCAAAAGCTGTAAATACTAATGTACACTGTAAAAAAAAAAAAGTTGGGTTCCACACAATTCATTCATGTTGTCCCAAACACAAATCATTCCTTCATTCATTTATTTGATTTTCGACTTAGTCCCTTTATTAATGTCAAATGTCACATACAAACAAATACAACACAAATACACACATACAAATGTCACATACATAACACTGGAATTGCTCTTTTTTAAAAATATTCAAAACTGTCAGCCAATCATAGCAGTGGGTGTTTACAATCTGCCACAGCCACTGAAGCAGTGTATTCTGATATGGGTGGTCAAAGCAATACAGAAAATAGCTAATTGTTTCTAAAGTATGATGTTTTGTGATGTAAAAATCTTGATAGCAGTAAATATGGATTATAAGTAGGGCCAGACAGAATCTACCGGCATTTTTCGCTATTTATGCGGAACGATTTTGGGAGTATCGTGATTTGGGAGTAACTAAAAACATAATATATTAAATAAAAATAATACATTTTTAACTTTTATTTAATGTTTACAATGCAAATCCAATTAGATCCACTTATTTGGTAAACAAAGCAAGTCTCTCGTATAATATATCTACTAAAAGACCGAAAATATTACTTTACAAACTGTAGTGTAAATAAATCATATAAACATTTTTCATATTAGTCAATATTACTGAAATTAATTTAAAAACTGAATAAATATAAATTTACACAAGTAAATAAATAGATGGACTGAATTATGGGCTAAAAATCTGTGGAAATCTGCTGATTTCTGTTCGCGCAGATTCCGTGTGGGCCTATATATAAGACAGGTCATCACTACTATTAAAAATGTACTGGTTTTCTGATTTTTTAAATCTGTATATTGACTGTTATGTTGATGCTTGTATCGTCTTGTTTTACCTCTTTTTTTCAGCTTTTCAAACAAGGCAAGTATTCTGCACTTCACATTCTACAAGTCCACTGTCTACCTTATGGCACTCGATCCAATCACACACACACACACACACACACACAACACAAACATACACACTCATTCAGTTGGTCTCTCCCGTCTCTTTTTTCCCAGAGTAATCTATTTTTGTCATGGCTGGACGATCAGACCCAACTTTCTCATTTAGAAGTGTATGCAGGCTGCCTCCCAGATGGACAGCCATGGAGCGCAGCGACAGGAACCGCTGCTGTTTTTTTTGGTGTTTTTTTTAAGTCGGGCTATGTGCTACCACAGGCAAAGAATATTTTTAGACAAGAACACCACTATAGGCACAATATGCCCCGGTGAATGGTTTGTCATTTGAAATTTCAAGGTCTATCTATTGAGAACTGTAAACAACAAGTGCTAAGTACCGGTAAAGGGGCAGTTCGCTAAAAACTGGACATGTGGTGCTTTTACTCACACTCATGTTGATCTATAATGGCATCAACACAGCTCTTCATAGTGATCCCATCTGTCAGCCACTAAAAGGGACAAAAACACAACATAAAAACACACATAAAAAAAGGAGGATCATGAAAATTTCTTGCAGTGTTGTATGACAAATAAGAGGTATAAATCAACTGGTTTTAATTTGTATTTTGTATGAACAACATTAGTAATGTGTTAGGTTAAAAATGTAACAATGTAAAACAAATGTAACATTTTCATCATAATTAATTCAATTTGAATGTACAGTCAAGCCCGACATTATTCACACCGCTGCCCTGGCAAATTCTGACTTAAAGTTTTGGTTCAAATGCAAATAAAAGCTGAGAAATATATATATTTTTTTCCACCACAATGATAGCTCTTGGACATTTCTTTTTATATTTTGGGAGAAGCCTGTGTCATTCCTAATAAAATACTTATAATAATACTAATAATAATAACTTGCTGGTTGAATAATAGTAACTTTAAATCAGAATTTTAAATTTCCTCAAGCCATCTACCTCATGAACAGTTAAATATTCCCCTACTGTGCAATAAACATGTGCAATACTTCCTCATACGCATTTGTAAACACAAAAGCACCTTATAACTATAATATAAATCTGTACATACAATTCAACATCCAGAGCTTTTTGTCTAATTGCATCTCTGTTTAATGTTTGTCTTCTTTTTTCATATTTATTTTCGTGTTGTCACTTGTGACTTTATGTACACTGGAAGCTTCTGTAGCCAAAACAAATTCCTTGTGTGTGTAAAGCACACTTGGCAATAAAACCGATTCTGATTCTGAACTTACCAGGGGTATGAATGATTTCGTGCTTGACTGTACATACTGTATCTTATTAGTTATTAAAAAAATATATATTCTCTTTTGTCAAATATAAAACATACTGGATTTTGATATTTGATCCTGCAAGAACAACATATAATTTTTGTTACAAATAATAATAATAAATAAATTAAATTTATTTGGAAAAAACTGCTGGGATCTACACACTCGATTTGTGTTGGCACTACATGAAAGAATTAAGTTAAAAACATAAACAATTAAGTTTTTGCAAAAAAAAAAAAAAAAAAAAAAGAAATCAAGAATTGTGTTGTTTCAACTCATTTTAAATAAGTAGCTTGAACAAACATTAAACATCACTTTTTTGAGTGCATGTTTGGAATATTTTATAATAAATTAAATAGCTAAATTAATCATCATATTAAAATCATTCATTCATTTTCTTTTCGGCTTAGTCCCTTTATTAATCAGGGGTCACCACAGCGGAATAAACCACCAACTTATCCAGCATATGTTTTACGCAGCGGATGCCCTTCCAGTTGCAACCCATCACTGGGAAACATCCATACACACTCATACACTACAAACAGCTTACCCAATTCACCTATACAGCATGTCTTTGGACTTGTGGGGGAAACCGGAGCACCCGGAGGAAACCCACGCCAACACGGGGAGAACATGCAAACTCCACACAGAAATGCCAACTGACCCAGCCGAGGCTCGAACCAGCGACCTTCCTGCTGCGCCGCATCACCCATATTAAAATCATCAAACATTATTAAATACTCTTAAATAAATAAATAATTGTGTTTTAATAGTCAGACATTTAATGTGGTCCCTTTGGGTGTTCATGTTCTTTCAGGTCACCATGAATTAGGCTACATCGTTAACCATGAACATATTTGCCAAAAATTCTCCACAGAAAGAAAGAAAAAGTCATTATTGACGTTCCACCGAGAAAATAACAGCAGGGTTTGGCATAACACGCCGGTGTGTACTGTAAATAATGATGGGTGTTTTGTTTGTGGTTGAACTGTTTCTTTAAGGGTTCAGTGAGCCTCATGTTTACCTCAGTAATCATTTGCCTGGATGATCATTATTTTCAGATTCGTCATGTTGTTCCCAACACTCTTTGGCAATTGCGTTTAACAGCTGGTCATTGTTCATTACAGCTCAGATGTTGTTGAGTTCTTCTGTGGTTTCAACGTTTCAGCTGCTTCCTCAAATCACTGTTTAAGTGACTTGTAGAGTCACCTAAAGCAGATGGTCTAATCGCTGAGGGACCGTTTTAAGCTAAAAGTGAGAGACAGACGATTTATCTGTCATTCGGCGAGCTCCAGAGACGCAGTTTGCACTTGCCAATTAAAAACTATTTACCCTTGTTTCTACATCGGGCTGTACTTAAATTCATACGTCAGTCGTCACGGCGGGAAAACGCGGGGAAAAAAAGCCATTCCTATCTCGCGGACCCCCCAGAGAGCGCGCGAACAGCACAGATGAGGTGATGTTTAGAAAGAAACAAATTAACTCGCCTCACAGTAAACAGTCGGATGATTTGCGTGAATGCCTTGCTGTATTTGCGGTCAGAGTTATTTGCTCAGACAAAGTAAAACTGACAAGGCATATTACCTATGAGATCTGGATATACATTACAAGGCTATTTAGAGAAATACTAATAATTGGTATTCTTTGTTTTGGGCTTATGTTGTGGACGTCTTTATATAAATGTATGATTTAGGAGTTCAGATTTATTAAGTAAGTTATTAAAATAAGATATATGACTATAAAAGGCTAATTAAAGAGATAAATAAATGTCATTTACTCAGCCTTTACTTGTTTCAAACCATTATGAGTTTCGTCCTTCTGTTGAACGCAAAAGAAGATATTTTAAAGAAAGCTGGAAACCTGTAACTACTGACATCCATAGTGGGCTATTTGTTCGTCCTATATGAAAGTCAGTGGTTACAGGTTTTCAGCTTTCTTCAAAATATCTTCTGTTGGGTTCAACTGTAGAAAGAAACTCATAAAGGTTTGGAACCCTTATGATTTTTTTTGTTTTAGATTTCAATGTTTAATGTAACATGGCCTACATATTTCAGTTTCAAAGTAATGGGACCATATTTTGCTACTTTTTAGAGGGCTTTTTTTGTACTTTTGTTGTTGTTGTTGTTTTTTTTTGTTGTTTTTTAGTCGTCATTCACAATCTCCACACACAGAGCTGCTAAATCCCAGAGAATGCAGAAGAAATGTTCCAGTTTTGTATCCTTCTAGACATGCAGGTAAATATATATCTCGCCTCTTTTTTATTTTATTTTGTGTCTTATAAAGTATTTCATTGCTATTATCATGTGAAAATATCAATATGATTATACACTGTACATATTGATTATATGTCATTTTTATTTACATTAATTGGAGTGAACATACACACAGGGAGCAGTTGGGGGTCCAGTGCCTTGCTCAAGATAATCAGCTCAGCCATGGTATTAAAGATGCTGTATGTAAGTTTTTGACTCTTCTAAAGCATAAAAATACCATAATATGTTTGCAGATATTTAAGAAACATGCTAAGTGAACATTCTTGTTTATCTGAAAAACAATGCTGAAGTCAGATATTCTCCTTTGAAAATGTGCTTTCTGTGCCGGAAAGCTGTCTTTCTTTTGGTTATTTTAACCCGCCCAATGCCAGTTTAGCCAATTATATTTCAGCCCCCCAGATTGCCTTGCTGGAAAACCATGTATTTGATTCATTCAGTAATGAAGGCTCTCAAAGTATGCGTCCATAACCGAAATGCGACCTCCGGTGGACAGTAGCAGACTCCGAAATGAGACGCAGATTCAGAGTTCCACATGAGGTTATTAATTAGCAAATAATATAAATATTACGAACATAAACATTAGGTGAGCAGGTTACATTGTAACCCTGTGTCCTAACAACATGCTATGGGATGAGATTTGCAGTGATATGCAATTTGGCTGTTTGCACCAGACGAAACATGACAGAAATTTAAATACAGCTATTCAGAAGCACAGAATATGCACTTACTCATGAAATGGTAAGGTTTTTAATCTAATTAATACATATTAAACCTCTTTAACATTATTGTATGTACATGCTGAATGATTTATATTTGTTTTGTAACTTGGCTTGCACAGAGTCACAGTTCTAAAGTTCAATTTCAAACGATTTATTTTATTTTCAAGATCTGAGGTGAACTATCTGCTGCTGCTTTCAGTAGTATGGCAATAAATGTCATGTAAAATGCCATTCAACCTCACATTATTAGCATTTAACACTGAATAAAGCACATGAGGTGTACCTGAGGTAATCATTGTTTGTCCTGTTGTTCACCTGTGAGAAATAGAAGCAGTTTCTAAAATAGAAATTTCAGGTGTTGGTTAGGACAAAAACTCCTTTTAGTATGAAAAAAATATTTCTTCTATCACGTGCCGTTGCTTTTAGTTAGAAAACGGTTCAAATCAGCCTTTAGGCTCGATATTCAGGAACACTCACGGCAAGCTGGCAACCTGTGCTTGCATGTATTTTGATTCATAAGTGCAATACCTAGTTCAACCACTGGGTGTCAATCATAAATACTGCACCTTTAAGGTGGATATTTATTCCACCTGCTGATGCCGAGACTTGAACCTGTGACCTTTGGATCGGAAGTCAAACTCTCTAACCATTAGGCCACGACATTAGGCCCTAGACTTCAGTGTTTGTGACGCAACCCTTATCACATTGAGCTAGTTGCTCATGCTATTATGCCCCTTTTTTACAAGATAAGTCTCTGATGTCCTTAGAGGGTGTATGTGAGGTTTCAGCTCAAAATACCCTATAAATAATGTTTTATAACTCTTTGAGCCCCTTTTAGGCTTTGATCCATATTATGCCATTTTGGTAACCATTGCTTTAAATTCAAATGAGATTGTGCTCCCTTTTAGGCTGATTTATACTTCTGCGTCAAGCACACGCGTATGGTCCGGCGCAGCCTTCGCGCAGTTGCATAGCCCTCACCGTGGCTGACGCGCACCTCTCGAAAAATTTAACTACATGTTGCAACGACGCGTAGCACAAACTCTGTGATTGGTCGGCTTAGTACCGATGACGAGCGTGGCCGGTGCTGAGAGCCACGAGCCTGATGGACCGAGTGTTTACAAGTGTGGAGTTCCGTGAAGGAGCTCTAGATGGAAACTTTTGTTTTGTGTTTATGATTAAAGTTGTTGCACGTCCGCCAGTTCCCGTCTCTGAATGAGCGAGTTTTAGCTACTTGTACATTAAGGTAGCGTTCAGAAAAAACAAAACACCTGCGAAGAAACTCGACAAAGAGGAACATAAAAACCTACTGCCAGCTAGCGTTTTGGAAGTGTTATTGAAGAGCAACACAAACAGCACGCAGAAGTGTAAATGCACGGCTATGCGCAAGGCAGGCGCCGTGGGTCATGCCGATCACTCGACGCAGAACTATAAATCAGCCTTTAGCATAGCAGCAGATTCAAATTGGCTGCTTCTCACTCAGGGCTGTCTATGCTAATAAGAGAGAGATTGTCACTAATGAGCATGCCTTTCCCTCTTTGATGACACGTACAAAGGGAGAATGTCAATCAAAGTGTTTCTGCAGTTTTTATGGTGTGATTATAAAAACAGAATTCAATTTTTTTTACCATTAGAGGGTGGATATATTCTCACACTGTTGCCTCAACTGAGTTTTAAACAACTTATAAAAGTGATTTTTGCATAATAGGTCCCCTTTAATGTTATTTATTATTATTATTATTATTATTATTTAGGGGCACCTAGTTTACCCCCTTTTCCAGATTTAATTTAAGTCTTTTGTGTCTCCAGAATGTGTCTGTAAAGTTTCAGCTCAAAACACCCATCAGACTGTTTATTAGACCTTTCAGAAGTTTGTAGACATTTTTAGCTCTGAGCATCTTGTAGCTGTTTTGGTGGACTGTGCCTTTAATGATAGTCCTCCCCGCCCACCGTTCCCACGTGCCTGTCAGTGTGCCTCAATCTCCGCCCTCGGCTGCCTCAGATAACAGACAGACATGAAAGAAGCAGATCTCACGTAACGTTTGTGAGAAATATTACAGTAAGAACTTTCCCAATGATTATTTGATGTATTTGTTGTGGAGTTGCAATGATGAGTCACACACAATGTCGTTACAAAGTTCATGCGCACACACAGATACACACACACACACACAGACAGTGCGCACGTTTAGCTTTGCACTGTTTTTGCACGGCAAATGTGACAGGATACACATTAATATCCACTGCTGTATGGATATCCGTTACGTTAATGTACAAAATAAACCTGATTTAACATCCACAAACCGGGATTGAAGCGTCTTCTTTTATAATTGTACTGACACGCGGTTTTAAAAACGTGTTAAACTTGTAAAACTCACTCTTGATCACATTTGATGATGATTGATGATCACAGCGAACTGAACAGATCTTTTATTCCCGGTTGCTTTGTGCACATCCTGTCTTGTTGATATGATTATACGCGTTACTACGGAGACATGTTAATAAGCAGCTGTCAATCAATTCGGTGGGCGGGGAAACCGCACTCCTACGTCAAGTTGCGGTCGGCCTCAAAATAGGAGGGATTTGAATCCTATTTTAACGTCAGGAAATTTTTAAAAAGAGACTTATTCTTTATATCACCCCAATATAACTGTGGACACACACAATTCTGTCCAAACAGCTTAAAAAAGATGATTTTCATCATAGGTGCCCTTTAATCAATTTATTAAAATCCCTTGTATGATTCATCTATTCATTAATGTTTTCACAGTAAACACTAAAGTAGTAGTAAATACTAAAAATGAAGGATTTGTACTGCCGGTGGACAACGTAAATAAATGACTTGTAAAAATGGTAAAAAAAAAAAAAGTCATATTGTAAAATGAAAAACTGCTAAAGGCATTTTAGAAGTTGTGGTAATGTTATCTTACTGTACAATGAAATTGCGGTAGGGCCCTGCTGCTGTAAAACACATTCACAGGTAAGTTACTGTAAAGGGGCAGTTATGGTAAATTGCAGGCAACACAAATACAATAAAATATCTAACAGTGTGCATGAGTAGCCTACTTAACAACCAAAAAAACGACTTGCCTTTCATGCATAATACAGTTTAGGCATTGGATTGGTGTAAATAGAGACTGTTGTGACTAAAGAGTCTTCTGTATATTTCTCGTTTTTTCAATTTTGTTGTTGCATAAATGCACCCCAAGAAATCCATAGCATATACTGAGCTAAAAAAAAAACTGCCTTTGAGAAACACAGCTTTTCCTCTGGGGATTCGCGACCCTGATTACAGAAAACACCTCTTTGCATTTGTATGCAGTTTTTTTTGTGATGGGTGAAACAAGGGATCGCAGATTTTTCTTTTGGAATATTTCCCCTCAGGACGTCTTGGAGTCAGGTGTATTGTTTATGAATGTCTGTTTCTCTGACAGGTTCTGGGTTCACCTGTGAGACACAGCCACCTGTTGTTTTCCTGATTGCAGCGAGCTCGAATCAGACACAGGTCGCCACGGTTTGCCGATCTGACAGCAGCGAGACCAAAAGCTATTGACACGCACCATTGGTGGAATAGTCCGATGTTCGCTGGAGCAATATTTTAGACAGATCATCACCTGTCTTATCCCCAACCTGCTAGCTGGGCCTCTCAGCTGTGTTATCTTTTTGTCAATGCTCCTATTTGATGGTTGTCACCGACGTCCCGTTGGTTGCAGAGAGGTTGCCGAGCGGCTGAGGACACGCATGACAAACCGGAGGCAAATCTGAGGTACGTGTTCATGCATGTCCTTGAGCTCTGAAACACCAGCGGAAATACAGACAAATAAATAAATAAAGAACTCAAAAGGATAGAGAGGTTTACCCACTGAGAGAAACTTCTGAGGTGATCTGAATCCAATCAATACACTCGCACTCATGAAAAGCATCTAAATATGCCTGTAGTACATACTGTGATGCTAATCAAATCATAATCCCTTCCATCGAGTTTAATTTGTAGCACATTTTAAATGATGAATTCCACAGGGTTACAATTGGGATAACACACTCTCTAAATGATGTTTTCTTTTATAGAAATCGGGAATTGGCTAACG
>CAIGQV010019164.1:4711924-4733402 GCA_903798115.1 Danio jaintianensis
ACTACCACTACATCATCAACAAGTACTACTAGAACAACTACTACTACAACTACTACTACTACTACTACTACTACTACTACTACTACAACAACAACAACTACTACTACTACTACTACAACAACAAAAACAACAACTACTACTACTACTACAACAACAAAAACAACAACTACTACTACTACTACTACTACAATAACAACAACAACAACAACTACTACTACTACAACTACAACAACTACCACCACTACTACTACTACTACTACTACAGCAGCAACAACAACTACAACTACTACTATTACTACTACAACAACAACTACTACTACTACTACAACTACAACAACAACAACTACTACAACAGCAACTACTACTACTACAACTACTACTACTACAACAACAACAACTACTACTACTACTACAACTACAACAACAACAACTACTACAACAGCAACTACTACTACTACTACTACTACTGCAACTACTACTACTACAACAACAACCACTACTACTACTACTACTACAACAATTGCAACTACTACAACTGCTACTACTACTACTACAACTACTACTACAACAACTACCACTACTACTACTACTACTACTAATACTACAGCAGCAACAATAACAACAACTACAACAACTACTACTATTACTACTACAACATCTACTACAACAACAACAACAACTACTACAACAGCAACTACTACTACTACTAATACTACTACTACTACAGCAACAACTACTACTACTACTACTACTACTACTACTACAACTGCAACTACTACAACTGCTACTACTGCTACTACTACTACTACTACTACTACTACTGATAATAACAACTTAAAATGAAAAGATGAAGCCTCTAGTCATCCCAAAGGCAGTCATTTCAATTTATCAATATTATTTTATTTAAATTTACTGTTCTGTTCTAATCTATCTATCTATCTATTTATTTATTTATTTATTTATTTATTTATAAAGTCTTATATCCTATCAAACATTTTTTTTTGTAAGAATCATTTGCAAATTTATCTCTCAGTTCAATTCAAAGCACTTTATTGGCATTGGCATATTTATTATAAAAAATATATATATTACTATTATTTATTTTTTTAAATATAAAAACAGTAGTAATATCAATATTGATGGAAATAATAATAATAACAACAATATTATAATATAATAATAATAAAATAGAAAGAAATATATAAATATAAAATAATAAAATACATGCATTTATTTTTATATATATACATTTATTTAGCAAAAATATTTTGAATGGAAAATGTGATACTCCCTGGCACAATTTATTATTTTTTTATGAGTAATTTTATAAACCAGCAAGAAAACGTGGATTTGCAGTGGAAAACACCATGGTGCTATATTGCGATAATGTGTTTATTTATTTGAGTTTATATATTTGAGTTTTAAACCCAGATTTTGACTCTACATGTCCTTTTTGTTGGAGACTAGGAAAAGAAAGAACTAGGAAAACAGGATAAAAAATTGAAAGTAGGTTGCATCAATTGTGTTTAGGTCTAAGCATTGTTTTTAGGAAATGCAATGAGAAGTTTCCTTTGGAGAAATTATGTGGGTGCAAATATGTGAGGGAAAAAAGTGTCTGTGAACTTCAGAATATTGTAGCTTTGTGGCTTGTAATTTAATTATTATTTTTGTTATTATTATGAAATGTATAAGATTATAAGTGTATTGTCAATAAGATTGCTTTTTGTATAACAAGTGTTGTTAAAAATCTAAATTCAGTTATCTCTCTCACACTCACACACACACATGCATGTTGGTATTAGTGGTCTACAAGGACTCTGAGCAGATTTTAATCAGTAAATCCTATTATTATATGGCCCTACCCCTAAACCCAACCCTCACAGGAAACCTGTGGCAAAATTTAAATGTCAAAAGGCCTCGAATAAGTATTTTGAAGCGCTTTGAATAACAAGGACATCAGACATGTCCTCGTAAACCACAGTAATAGAGTACAACTATGTCATACCCATGTCATTATACAAAAAAAGTCTTTGTAAACCACCAAAAACAGTACACACCGAGCTATCAATATTTTCCTTATCAATGGTCTGGCATTAAAACAGCAGGAATTGTCCCCTATTAGCAGCTGTCATGAGCTCAGCGTGTCAGCAATATGGTTTATCATAACTCCGAGGGTCCATTTTCCAATTTTTACCAGCCTTCTTCAATTAACCACAGCTCAGCATGAGCTGTCTGTTAATAGCAAACCACCCATCCTCACAGTTAATGTGCCTGTCATTAGCTGATTAGCCAGCATGAGAGAAACATGACAGAAACATGTTTTTTGACAACTCTATCTATCTATCTATCTATCTATCTATCTATCTATCTATCTATCTATCTATCTATCTATCTATCTATCTATCTATCTATCTATCTATCTATCTTTAACAAGTTTCTCCCAACTAAGGAAATGCATGTCAGATGTAAACATTGATTGCAAGTCCATTCAAGTCATAACAAATGCTCTTGGGCACTTATGCAAAAATAGGCTTATTTTCCAGAGACAAAAGCCAAGTGTAAATGGAAATAACAACTTTGTCTGGCACGGAAATTGAAAATATCAAAAGCAATTTATTCTCTTGGCTATTTATAAATTAAATGTAGGATTTAACATGTACATCTGACCCTTATTTCGCTTTGGGAAAAGGTTGAAGGAAACAGAATGCAGGCACGTTAAATGAGATGGACCTTTTGCTATCGCAGTAAGTCAAGAAACATCTGCCTGTGATTCTTCATTTGAAACACCCCTAGAGGCGAACATGGCTAAAATGGGTAGAAAAGATCACTTTATGTAATTTAAGAAGTAATAATATCGTTTCTCTGACCTTTTCCCCATCTAGACGTGAAATGTATTATGCCGTATTGCATTAACACTATCGGTCAGCTGGGAAATACAGCCCGTGGTTATGATTTTGATAGCAAGAATATCTGCTCTCAACAGGTGTTAATATTGAAATGTTGGAGAAAAGAAAAAAAGGAAAAGGAACAAATGAAAATCCATTTTCTAGAGAAGCTTGTTGCTAAACTCACATTATGTAACTTCTTATTTTTTAATACCACACTTCATCCATTTATCTTTTTCTGGTACTATTTCTTCTTTATAAAGACATTGTTTCAACATACATTACAAATTTACTTACTCCGAACTCATTTTGCAGAAACTAATAGTCACCCTTTCTAGCTGCATTGCATACAAATGATCAGTTATTGATTGGTAATTTGAGATCCAGTAAATTTTTTGGTACATTAATTAATGACGCATCACAAACATCTCTAATGAGAGTCAAATCTTGTCTTTGAAATACTTAACACTACATTCCAAAGTGCATACTTTTCTTAGCGTATAGTAAATTAGTATGTTTGTCTGCAGTGCAAAATTCAGAAAACATCATTAGCGAATCACATGGCAGCACCTCAATACAATCAGGCATGTACTGTAGACATGGTCAAGTGTCACAGTTCACAGACACGTGGGTTTAGTTTTTGCTTGTTTTAAGTTCTGTCTATGACATGTTGGTTGTTGGGCAACTCACTGTGCTAAAGAGCTGATCATGCCAACCACACTACGTAGTAATTTTTCTTTGCAGTCCTTTTTGTCATATAATTGTTTCGCATCTAGTGCCATTTTCTCCTTTTTGTCCTTTGTGTGGATTACCTGTTGTGGTGGGTATTATTGAAGCCTCATTCACAGCATGTAGCATTTATGGGGCATGGACTAAATTTTCTGAGGTTTTAACATATTTATGAGTGATGAACATCAATTAAGACAATTATTGCTTTGATTGTAGTGAACATCTGGCTAATGTTGTGCTTTTCCCCAATAATTTCATCTTCCGGGTTTAAAATCAATATCGGGGGGGGGTAGGGGGGCATAACTGGGGGTAATGTAGCATAAGGACTTCAATGACAGGTCGCTGTCTAATTATTAATCATGAGAGTTTTTTTTGTTTTTATCTTATGAGAAGACGGACCACGCAGTAGTTAAGTGTTGATGGTGGGTCGCGACTAGGGATGGGTATCGTTAAGGTTTTAACGGTATTACTACTTTTGTTACCACTTATCGGTTCAGTACTTTAACTGTACTCTTATCGGTTCTTTTTGTAGTGTTTTTTTAATGAATTTTTTTTTTTACAGAATTAACAACACTACTTTATTATTACTTTTTAATGTAAAATAGAATGAAACCGATAATTGTAAAACAAATAAAAATTTTACTGTAAAAGAATGTACAACTCTTCTCTTTTGGTTCTCTCCGCCATCTTCACTCTATTAGCTTATGAGCTGTGTGTGCACGTGAGTCTCATGTTGTGTGCGCTTAGTGCGAGCGAGCTCTGTGTACTTGTGTCTTCAGCGCAAGCCTCCGCTAAGTGCAGGCGCACAGCAGAGAACTGTGAAGGCTTTTATACTTCACGCACTCGCCGTTGTACTACTGGGTGGAACAAGACGAACATTTCTAATGTGAGATTGCCAACAGTGCAGATGAATATCAAATATCACAAATTAGAAGGTTAGTCAGTTAAATTATGCTACTGTAGGTAACATTTATTTAGCAATAATTCTCCAGTACTGATAGCAGAACCGTTAACGTCAGAGCTTACCGATACTTCTGTCTTTTATAATTTAGCACCGATACCGATAAAGTACCTAGTTTCGGTACCCATCCCTAGTCATGACGTAGATAATGTTGTCAGAAGTACAGACTTCCACAGGTCTGTACTGAAAAAAAAAAAAGTGAAGATAGCAGCATTTTGAGCACTACTGAGTGGATTCTTGAACACTGAGATTAGCTCTAATAATCACCAAGAGTGCTTAGACATTTGAGGGTTTGAAAGCTGCGTCTATCAACTGATCCACTTTCAAACACTCCAGTGCCAGAGGACTTTACAGTCCCTTTAAAGAAGATACTGTTTGTGTGTTATGTCAGTATGTGCCACTGACAGATAACAGTTGCTCACTCTCCTCTTTTTTTCTTGATTTGCTCCATCATGCACACTCCCCTACCTCCTGCTCACAGCTTTCCATGGCAATTTAAGTTAAAAAAAATTTTTTATTCTAAGGTAGATTTGAACAGAAAGATGGGGATTTCGTGACACTTTAAAGTGACATGATCCTATTAGCTGCTATTCCACTGTTGGGCCAGTGTTGGCCAGGGCTTTCATTGGGCCAGGCAGGGCCAATAGCCCCGGAGCTTGAGCAGAGTGACCGAAATCATGCTGCGCTTTCACTGTAGGGCCATTAGAACATAGTGCATCATAAAAACCCTGCCCTAACTACAGTCCCTGAATCAAACATCACACAATCCACGTAGTTCAGTAAAAAAATGATCAGCAGCATTTACTCCGAAACATATTTTGACTAAAAGTCACAGAAGATGCTAGCAAGACAGTAACAACAACAGCAGAAACACCAACAGTGGACGAACATGGTAATTTTTGTCTTGAAATTGACTGTTAATAACAGAGTGGAAGGAGATAACGCAGACCCTCTTTACCAGATGCAGTGAAACTTCATCTTTGCATTTCACTCCGCGCCAAAGCTCCAGCTAAGGCCCAAGGTATTTGGCAGGGAGAAAAAAAGGGAGTAGGCGCAGAAATGGAAGCGCAACTATTTATTTTCAGTGGGGAGCAGGTGACCTCTGGTGACATGAGCAACAGTGACCATTGGTGACAGGATGTAGGAGTGTCAAGCAACTCAAGGCATGTGAATAAAGATGAGATGCTCCTGTATGGTTTAGTTGACCATATTCAAAATGCCATATGCTCTCTGGAGTGACTCCCTGGACTGCCTGATTTAGTGTAATATTGGTTACAGCACTGAGATCAGTGTTCAAGATTATGTCAGCACTGAGATCAGAGTTCAAGATTGTGTTCCTGACTGTTCTCTTTAGACATCCAATAGGGGTGTAATGATACATCAATGCCACATTTTGGTTTGATTCACAGTATTGGAGCCAAGGTATGCTATGGTTCACGTTGTTTCTGTTTGCATTGGGAGCAGGGTTGGCAACAGGAATGTTAAGAAACAATAGATTCACTTTTACATTAATCATAGCAACTAATTAAAATGATTAACTTTATACACTAGCTTTAAATGTTGTTTTTAGTGCAGTTATCTGGTGTGGCTAACCTAAATTTAAACACTTCCATAGTGAATAAGTACAGTATATATCAACCCAGGCTCATTATTGATACGTACCCCTATATACATTTCTGGACAGCACGAAATACGTCCCGGAGGTACGTTTTTTTTGCAGTTTTTGTTTTCACGAATCCACCAGAGGCCGATGTGTACACTTTTTCAGATTTCAAATCTGCTCTTCTCGTTTAAATCCACCAGAGGCCACTGTCTGACTGACTGACCGACCAATCGATCCCCACACCCACCCCCTTCCCTAAACCCAACCGATGGTGTTTTCAAAAGCATTGATTGACCCGCCCACCGACTTCCCTAAACCCAACTGACAGTGTTTTCAAAAGCAATCCAGAAAAAGAAAACCCCTAGCAGCCACATGATTTTTACCACGTTTTCATCCTGTTATTTACTTGTTTATTTTTTGCCTTTTGTTTTTGTTTTACCTGCTTTCTAGAACCGTTTTTTGCCAGACTCGAACTCCATTGTCGCGGTCGACTCCTCTCTGTGTCTCAAGTCCACCGACGTACCTGTTGAGCCACCGGACAAGCTGGTAACAGCGGAAAAGACCACACGGAGGTAAGCAGTCAGCTGGTAGCACGAAAAGAAACAGAAGCCGTCGGCGGCGTCATACCACCCCGTAGTGCTCGTTTTAAAGACGAAATGCAGCCATATGTAGCTCTGGCTACATCTTGCTCTCCAGAAATGCATATGGAGGTACATTTTCACAAAGAGCCTGTGTTGGTATATATCTATATATTTTTTCTTTCTTGTACTGTTTGATAACTTGATTAATATACAATAGACAGTAAAGAAGCTACTGTCACTTTAGGATCTCATGCATGAGTAAAGTATCCCAAAATTTCACTTTAAGTATACCTTGGTACACTATAAGAGTATTGCAGTAAGTACGATGTGTGGCACGTGTTTTTTTTTTTTGTTTTTTTACACCCTAACATCCAATGCTATGGTCAGTCCCAAATGGGCAGAACTCAGCTCTCCTGTGAGAAGGATCACAAAGTTGATAAACTTTGTTTCTATAATTGTGTCTCAGGACACATGCCTGCACGCTGTCCAGGAAAACCCAAAGCATGTCAATAGTTATGTGTAATTCATTTCATTACTCCAGCCTTGCATTATTGGCCACTGAAGTTTATTTTCTGGTCTCTACACTCGTCCCTGCAACACAAGATCCCATTCTTCCTCAAACCAACCCCATTTCTGTCAGCTTACTTAGTGGTCAGTCAATTCCCTCCCTATTCTGTTCAATTGAGCTGGAGTCTAACCATCTCTGGCAACCATACTGATAAGATCCGATTTATATTAATTGGCTCCAGTGGTCCTGGGACATCTTTGGCTCACGCTTCATAACACACACCTACTGGCCTCATAATACTGTGTTGGCTTGTAGTGATTATCTTGTTTGTTGTCTGCGTGTTCTCTTGTGTCTTGTTCTGTGTGCTCCAGCATGAGCTCATAGACCTGCTTACATGCTCAAGGAGTACTTTGACCTGAAGGGAGTGTTCGGTGAGTCATGAGCCGCTTATCCTTGACTGTGTATAAACTTACTGCCAAATCTTCACCTATAGGCAGGTTATACACACCCTCTGCTCTATAGAGGGAGGTCATGGAGAAATGGATGCAGCTTCTTTTTTTCTGCATTTGTCTTCATTTGTGTAGGGGATGAGTGAAAGTCTACCTTTAATACCCCAGGGGCATTTTCAATATTAGGTTATGCCATTCATATTATCTAATGCTCCCATAGTCTTATAGGCATTTGTCAATAACTTCCTGAGAGATGGTCGATCAGTTCATTTATGTCTACCTGGATGACATATTGATTTTTTCCCCCTTCTTCTCTACAGGAACATGTTCAGCGCATCAGTTGGGTGCTTCAGAAGCTGCTAGAGTACATACATTTTTTGTCAGGATGGAGAAATGTGGACTGTTTTCATGAACAGTCTGTTCTCTTGTTGGGTTATATTGTCTTATATGGGTGCCCAATAATACAGTTTGGGGTGGGGTGGATTAGCCAAACCCACATCCCCACACGTCCATATAGAACATTCTGAGCTTTGCCAATTTTTAAAAGAGTTTTATTCATAATTACACTTCTCAGTGCCTTTCCCAACTTTGTTTTAGCTCCTACTTTTGTTGCTCCTGATCCTTGTCCATTTATGGTGGTTTTAGACCTGTTTGTGGTTGGGGTTGGAACAGTTTTAGTTTCTTTTCTCGTTTTCAGACCATTCTCTGTAAACCCTAGAGATGGTTGTGTGTGTAAATCCCAGTAGATCAGCAGTTTCTGAAATACTCGCACCAGCAAATACTCTGGCACCAACAACCATGCCACATTTAAAGTCACTTAAATCATCTTTCTTCCCCATTCTGATGCTCGCTTTGAACTGCAGCAGATCGTCTTGGCCATGTCTACATGCCTAAATGCATTGAGTTGCTGCCATGTGATTGGCTGATTAGAAATTTGCGTTAACAAGCAGTTGGACAGGTGTACCTAATATAGTGGCCGGTGAGTGTATTTCGGCTTGAATAAAAGCAGTTTCTAATTTTTTTTAAACCATTTTAAGGTCAATTTTATTAGACCTCTGAAGATTTATTTATTTTTTTTTCACTGTTTTACAATGATTTGCCTAATTAACCAAGTTAAGCCTTTAAATGTCACTTTAAGCTAAATACTAGTATCTTGAAAAATATATAGTAAACTAGTTCTGTCATCATGGCAAAGATTAAAGAGATCAGTTATTAAAACTATTATGTTTAGAAATGTGTTGAAAAAAAATCTTCTTTTCACTACACAGAAATTGGGTAAAATTCTGACTTCAACTGTACAGTAAAATGGGCTGAACCATTCCTTTAATGCTCAATCCTGGCAACAAAGATCACAGCTCGCTAAAACATCTAAACTACTCTTGAATGTCAAACACACGCAGCCACGCTGACAATGTAGAATATAAAACCGACTGACTGCCAGTGATTCTGCATCATAAGAGCAAGTCCCACTCCTATGAACTGAACTACAGTATATCAAGTTGACTTTCCCGCCTTTGATCAGAGACAGCGAGTCACACACTTGCTCTCAGACTTCCAAGTACATGACGATCTTTGAATATGATGCAATTTCTGAACATCTCTTTGACTTTGATTAGTCTCTTTCTGAGCCTGGGCCAGGAAAACCGCACTTCAGGCTTTCTAACATTAAGTCAGGCCGCCGGCGTCATCCATCATTATAAAGTTCATTATCAAGATGTTTTTCTCTCGCCATCATTAATCTTGAATAATCTGATTTGAGATTGATGTGGCCTCTCGCGGATGACACCACAGCTTGATTCCTGTCATTAATCTCGATTTTTTTTTGCTTTTGTCATCCTGAGCTCTTCCCCCTCACCGTAGGCTCATAAGCAGAGCCACCGTCACAGCTGAGATTCATCCAAAACGCTGATTCAACAGGATATAGGATATAGATTTAAGATGGTTAGAAGGAAAAACAAAGGAAAGCAATGTAAGGTTTTCACAGCTCAGGCAAAATCAAGTGCATCAAACACACTATGCAGCACTTCTTAAACTTAATTTCGAGACAAAAAAAAAAAATCATTAGTATTTTTATCCCGAAAAGCAACACCCAAAACTGAAAAACTGCACAAAAAAAAACAATAAATAAATAAAAAAGTAATAATGAATAAATAAAAATAAAATAAATCAAAAGATGCACGTTTTCTCCACTAAATGCATAAATTTAGGACTACAGTTTGACAAATATTGCAGCTGTTGGACAACATAATGTACTTTTGAGTTTTTTTTAGGCGAGAATGTAGTGGTTTAGATTACAACTATGCAGTTTATTTATAAGGACAGTGCCTATTTTAAATATTCATAATTTCGGAGATTCAGCGTATTTGTGTTTCGCCACAAGATGGCGACATGATAAGCCTGCATGATAAGTCCTTAGGGGAGAAAAACAGCATTTTTTCAGCGTACGTTTCAAACTACAGCTGATCAAATCATTATTAAGCAGGTAAGGGACATTCTAAGTCGATCTCTCTCTTTTGTATGTTGTAGTGCTGTATTTATACCATAGTAATCTGGTAGTGTTTGTTTTGCTTTGGCTTTTTCGGGGGTTAATTATTGTGATCTCCCGATTACAACAGAGAAATACTGGGAAATCTCTGTAGACTGATGGCATTTTTATGCCATTTAGCCTTATAATCTTAAAATGTGAGCAAAATCACCTGTTTTGTCATCACTTTAGACATTACACAAGAGAATCATTCAAATACTAGCTCTAAAGTGACGTTTGTGAGTTAGCAACGGTTTCTGCTGTTCTGACGTCAGCTGCAGATGTGAATGAATGGCGGAAGAAAGTAGTTCCTCTTACAAAAGCGTGTTGAGACTCTCTGTGTTTGATTTTCTTTTTTATACACACTATTATGCCGTCGAACTGTTGTATAAACGCAATATCACGCTCGTAGCAGTGCGATGTGGCTGTATATCGTTACTGGTGGGATGCTAAGGCAAACGCACGCCTCCCACCAGTGCCGATATACAGCCACATCGCACTGCTACGAGTGTGATATTGCTCATATACCCATCAACTTTAATTCCTCTCTTCTTTTCTTTGAAGTCTTTGAATTTCTCTATCTAGCATGCATTTGTTTGTTGAAATAAGGATCTGTAATTTTTTTAATAGTATGAAAAAATATATTGCATAATATAATACAATAAAAGGACAAATAAAGAAACATAGGAGAAATGTTTTAATTTACATGCAATTTTAAATGAGGAGTTTTGTTTATTTATCCTCTCTTACATTATTGTTCTTAAAATTCAATGTTCTCTCACTGCTTTTCTTTTCTCAGTTGATAATATGCATTTGTAATAAAACATACAACAGCCTATATTTTCCTACATTCTCTCCTTTTGATACAGTCTATTAAACAAATATACAATTATTTATCTTGAAAACAGTTTCTTTTTCAGCATGTTTTTAAGTTCATGTTGCAATTATTACTAGATTATCTGCCACGGAAAGATAAACAGCTCAGAATTTACTAAATAAATAAATAAATGCAGTCCAAAATGTGAGATAAAAATGTGTGCGCGTGCGTGTGTGTGTATATGTGTGTTATAGTTTTGTTTATCAACATTCTTGTTTAATTTAGTTTTATATATGCATGCTTGTCCTCTCTCTGACCCAATTAAGCAGGCTTTTTTAATGTAAATCAACTTAGTAATAGTAGCTGATTTCCATGTTATATTTTCCATCAGCCAAATTGCTAAATTAAAAAAGGGCTATTGGAATGCAAACAGGTATGTATCCCAAGGAATAGTTCATCATGCAGCAAGCTTGTGGCTTCAGATTATTTATTGATTGATTGATTTGTTTGTTTGCCTGTCTATCTGTTTATTTGATTGTTTATTTATTTTTCTATTTATTTATTTTACTTTATTTACTTATTTTTTAATTTGTCTGTTTATCTATTTATTTTTCTCTCTGTCTGTTTATTTGATTGTTTATTCTTTATTTGTGTATTTATTTGTTTATTTATTTACATATTTTATTAACTACTTTGTTTATTTTCTGTCTGTTTATGATTGTTTATTTATTTATTTTATATTTACTCATTTGTCTATTTATTTATATAATTTTATTTAATTATTTTTCTATTTGTTTGTCTGTCTGTTTATTTGATTGCTTATTTATTTGTCTATTTATTTATTTTATTTACTTATCTTTTAATTTGTTTGTCTGTTTATATATTTATCTATTTATTTTTCTGTCTGTCTGTTTATTTTGATTGTTTATTCCTTGTCTAATTATATATTTTATTAACTTATTTTTTATTTGTTTATCAGTCAGTCTGTCTGTTTGTTTGTTTGCTTATTATTTATTTATTATTAACTTATTTTTTATTTGTTTTTCTGTCTGTCTGTCTGTCTGTATTTTTGCTTGCTTATTATTTATATTTTTATTTATTTATTTATATATTTATTTATTTATTTATTAACTTATTTGTTTGTTTATTTATTTTTCTTTCTGTCTGTTCATTTGATTGTTTATTTTTTATTTGTCTATTTATTTATTTGTTAATTCATTTATATATTTTATTAACTTTTTTTATTTATTTGTTTGTCTGTCTGTTTATTTATTTTTCTGTCTGTTTTTTGTCTATTTACTCATTTGTCTATTTATTTATATACTTTTTATTTATATTTTATTTGTTTGTCTGTCTGTTTATTTGATTGCTTATTTATTTATTGATTTTATTAACTTATTTGTTTGTTTGTTTATTTTTCTGCCTGTTTATATGATTATTTATTTATTTTATATTTACTCATTTGTCTATTTATGTACTTTTTATTTACTTATTTTTTTATTTGTTTGATTGTCTATTCATTTATATACTTTTTATTTACTTATTTTTTTATTTGTTTGTCTGCTTATTTGATGGTTTCATTATTTCTATTTATTATCACTATTTATTTATTTGTCTCTTTATTTATATACTTTATATTTTTATAAAAATGTTTAATAAATAACATTTATAATACATACATACATATGTTTATTTATTTAGTGAATGTTATTCTATTGAGCAGCGAAAGTTAGCCAAATGTCAAATGCTAGACAATTTTCATCTTTGAAGGAGCAGTTTTTTTTTTTTAATTCAGGGAAATAGTAAAAAACAAACACGAAATCAAATAAACAAATATGAATACTTATTGAATATACTGTCTTTCTAACTCCTGCAGACATTTTAATGTATTACAGCACAGTGAGATGGGCCTGGTCTGCCTGCCTGCCTGCCTGCATTGTGCTGAACGCGGTGGCAAAAACACATTGTGGATTCGTCAATGGATTCATAACAGTTGTCAGTCGGCGATGTGTGTGTGTGTCAGTCGAGAAACGAGAGCCCCGACATGCAGCGCTGACTGAGCTGTTAATAAAGTGTGATGATGCTTGTCAGGTGAATATTCGTCACCGCAAAAAGCAGGTCTGATCTAAATTGCTAATCGCGAAAGTTTACCATTTTAGAGGCATATTCCTTCGAGAAATTAATCACCATTCTCTCGTATGACTGAAGCGTTAGCTCTAATCTCATTCTCAGCTGCAGCACAAAAAAAAAAGTCCTTGAAACGGCAACACAGTAATTAAATTCTGCCCGGTCTCCCTCTGATATCTTTAAGGAAATAGCAGCTCTATTGTAGCGTACGATAAGTGCTCTCTTGCTGGTTGTATCCTCGCCACCATTGTAGATTCAAAACACACACATTGAGCCTCCCAAGAAGATCCATCACCGGTAATCTCTCTCTTTCTCTCTCTCTCTTTTTTTTCTTTGCCAGAATTCAATTTTCTCTCTCAGTGCTTCTCCTCCTTTCTCAATCGATAAGGTTATGTATTTGTTATTAAACATACAAACAGAAGTCATATTTTGCATTGCTTAGCTTTAACATGCTGCATACACTGTAAAAAATACACCATAATTCATTCATGTTGTCCTAACTCAAATCGATTAAGTCAAGTTAACAAATTTAAAGTGGATCGAACAAAAACAATTAAGTTGTCCTCAAAAATTCTCAAGAATTGTGTTGTTTCAGCTCATTTTAAATGAGTAGTTTGAACAAGCAGCAAAATATTTTTTTTTTTAAGTGTATGTGACCCTAGAGCACAAAACCACTCTTAAAAGTGCCGTATAAAGAAAATCTGGATATACCTAGGCATAGTCGAATAATAACAGTACTAGTGATGGGAAGTTCGGATCATTTTACTGACTTGGACCTTTGAGTCTCGTTCATCGAGATGAACGAAATGACTCGAAAAAAGATTTGTTCGTTTTGTTCAATTTGCCAAAATAACATTAAAATGTTACGAGATTCTTCCAAACACATCTACAAATAGCCTCAACGTTGATCACACTACAAACAAGTCATAACTAGAATGCTATATACAATGCAATGCTACTATACTAAGAAAGAGAAAATAATCCTTCATTGTTCACCTGATGTTTTGTCTATGATTAGCTCTGCTCACCTCTTCTGGCATGTCTTCAAATTTGAGTCATCAAGTGTATTAATGCAAGAGAACAACCCCACAAAAATATAAATTGAAGTGGAAAGTTCAGGAAATGACAACACAGGAGCAAAATAGGTTAAATTAATATAAAATACCAGTGTAAATAACACAACTCTCACAAAGTCATGAGTACAATAGATAATTGCATAAATATAATACATTTCAAATATTATTTAAATTTAATTTAATGTTAACTTTATGATACATTTTTCATTTAATTTAATTACATATTTTTAATTTAATAAGATTTTAAGGTGAAATACTACATTATTTAACTAAATTAAAAATACAATATTTAATATATTATATAATATTTAATATAACTTATAATATATTTAATGTAATATAATATAACATTTAATTAAATAAAAATATATAATTTAATTAAATTAAAAATATATAATTTATTTACATTATATATTTTTTAATTTAATTTAATTATATATTTTTTAATTAATAAGATTTTAAGGTGAAATACTACATTAATTAAATTAAATATAAAACATTTAATATAATTTTCTATAATATTTAATATAGTTTATATATTTAATATAATATAAAATTTAATTACATTAAATTAAACATATAATTTAATTAAATGATATTTTTTTATTTAATATAATTAAATTATATATTTTTAATTTAATTAAATTTTAAGGTGAAATACTGCATTACCCATCACGCTGTACAGAAAAATCTACCAGTAAAACATGCTTAAAGAGTTTTTTTACCATCTAAAACATTATGGGTTGTTTTAACCTAAATTTTGGTATAGACAAGCCCAAAAATGAAGTTACATTTTTAAAATGATTGAATTATTTTACTTTGCATTTGCGTCAGTGTTCATCCAATAAAAAGGTTACGTGTAAGCCCCAAAATGAAACCGAAGCTGCAGGGTAACTGTCCTCTCTGAATAATTATTGCTCTGCGTTCACAACCTTGTAATATCAAGACATGCATCTTGTTATTGAATATAATTTAGACTACAAAACACAAACAAGCAATTTAGAGGCTTTGTGTGTGTTGTGTTAGCTGCAGGGCGTCTGCTGATCAGACTTCATTAGTATTGATCAGACTGCATTTATCTTGCGTTTTGCTGAGCTCGGCTGTTTGCATGTGCTTATGAGGAAACACACCAATGCCTGAGCGGAGATGAAGGCCTTCAATGATGCAACATCAAATGCGTTGTTTCCAAGATGTTTTCACTGATCAATCTGTTTGGTTTGTTTTCTTTTTTAACCTTTATGTTTGGTGGTTAAAGAGAGGGAGAGAGAGAATTAGTTCTGATGATTCTGACTACGATATTACATTATTATAGATTGATAACACCATGCCACATGGCATGACAACCTCAAAAAATGATGCGATTCTGAATGTGCTTCACACAGGTGAGTGGGCTCGACAAACCACCTGTAGAAAACACACTCTTTCATCTCTCTGTCACTAGCTATGTTTCCATTCAAAGATGCTAATTAAATTTATGCGCAAAACAGGAATATCGCATAAAACATTTGCGAATAAAGCAGAGTTTCCATCCAACGAGTCCAAGAGAACAAAATCGTCACTTCCTGATAAACTAAATATCAAAAGGAAAATGGAAGTTGCTGTGTTAGAAGAAGGCCTTTTTCGTATATAATAACTTACTTGTGTCTTACTTGCGTCAGCCATGTATTTTTGCATAAGGCACATTCATTCATTCATTCATTTTCTTTTTCTATTCGGCTCAGTCCCTTTATTAACCTGGGGTCGCCACAGCGGAATGAACCACCAACTTATCCAGCAAATGTTTTACGCAGCGGATGCCCTTCCAGCTGCAACCCATCATTAGGAAACACCCATACACTCTCATTCACACACATACACTACGGACAATTTAGCTTACCCATTTCAAACAGGAGGGCTAATAATTGACACACACACATGCACACACACACACACACACACACACCTTAAAACAAATGCGGAAGCAAGACCATATTTTTCAAGCACATATTTCTTGGTTCTCAAAAATGTATCCCTGGGCACATTTTCCCAATGAGCCTGTGTTGGATATGAGGGTCCATGACTCTGTCTTTTCTACATTTCATGAGAATTAAACCCATGACCTTAGCATTATGAGTGCCTTGCTCAACTGTCTGAGCCACAGTAACAAAAAAAAGGAAACTTCAATCAGAAAAAAAATGTCATACAAACTAATACATGCATATATGGAGTATTTAAATTAACCACAGTGCATTGTGATTAATATCAAGAAAATATACATTTAAAAGAAGTGTTTTTGAACCAAATTTGTGATGCACATTGCATTTCATTATAGAAAGTAATCTCTCAGAGGAAGAAAAAAATAAATAAACAGACAGAAGGCGTTCAATTTCACTTTCTGCCTTTGGATTTCCACCGAGCTGAAACATAATGACAAAAAATGCCTGCCTCCGAGGCAGCGCTGCATTTCAAGGTGTTAATGATATTCTGGTACTTACAGCTGAAGTTATTAACCGTGGGATTAAGAAGACATCCGTGGTCTCGAAATTAATTTTACTTGTTTCCCGTGGCTTGCACTTCTTGTTTGGCTAACTAAGCATGTGGCTATGGATTACACCCCTAGACGTTTTTAGCAAAAAAAGAAAAAGTTATGGGATATTTGAATAAAAATAGCTTCAGGTCTGCAAGGTTATACACAATGCAGGGACACAATTTGCACATGCAAGAAGCCAAGACAACTAGCGAAAAATTGCAGCCAACTACAAGAAACGTGCTCCCCCTTCCAGCGGATGAAGTTTCTCACCCTTACCGTGAATTCAAATTTGAATGCCACATGCCAACACAGTGCACTATATTTATAAGATTCACTTGAATTAGACTTGAGACGCTCGATCTAAGAAGGTGTTTGATTAGCAAGTGTAAATCCTCTTGAACCGATTATGCAGCCCAGAGACGAACGCGTCAATTTAACTGCCACCTTGTTGTCTTGGAAACAAGGGGCTGAATCAATAACACGGAACTGTCCGGAGAATTGACAGTCATTTCTGTTGAGTCACAGGATGGGAGAGGTGTTGATGGATATTCTGGAGACCAGACATACACTGAGCATTTTATTAGGTACACCTGTCCAACTGCTTGTTAACGCAAATTTCTAATCAGCCAATCACATTGCAGCAACTCAATGCATTTAGGCATGTAGACATGGTCAAGACGATCTGCCGAGCATCAGAATGGGGAAGAAAGGTGATTTAAGTGACTTTAAACGTGGCATGGCTGTTGGTGCCAGATGGGCTGGTCTGAGTATTTCAGAAACTGCTGATCTACTGGGATTTTCAGGCACAACCATCTCTAGGGTTTACAGAGAATGGTCTGAAAACGAGAAAATATCCAGTAAGCTGCAGTTCTGTGGGTGCAAATGCCTTGTTGATGCCAGAGGTCAGAGGAGAATGGCCAGACTGGTTCCAGCTAATAGAAAGGCAATAGTAACTCAAATAACCACTCGTTACAACAGAGGTATGCAGAAGAGCATCTCTGAACGCACAACACGTCCAACCTTGAGGCGGATGGGCTACAGCAGCAGAAGACCACACCAGGTGCCAGTCCTGTCAGCTAAGAACAGGAAACTGAGGCTACAATTCGCACAGGCTCACCAAAATTGGACAATAGAAGATTGGAAAAACGTTGCCTGGTCTGATGAGTCTCGATTTCTGCTGCAACATTTGGACGGTAGGGTCAGAATTTGGCGTCAACACTATGAAAGCATGGATCTATGCCTTGTATCAACGGTTCAGGCTGGTGGTGGTCGTGGTGTAATGGTG
Organism: Danio jaintianensis; assembly: GCA_903798115.1. Taxonomy (NCBI): domain Eukaryota; kingdom Metazoa; phylum Chordata; class Actinopteri; order Cypriniformes; family Danionidae; genus Danio; species Danio jaintianensis. Next base: position 4,729,979 of record CAIGQV010019164.1, read on the forward strand.
TGTGGGTTTCTTGGCACACTTTGGGCATGTAACTAAGCAACATAATGGTTCGTTAATGAGGAAGTAGTATGTCCCAATGCTGGCATACGCTCCTTTTACACACTCAAAAGTATGTACTTTTTCTTTATATTTTTTGTTGCTTGTTCAAACTACTTAGTTAAAATGAGCTGAAACAACACAATTCTTTAGGTTTCATTGGGATAACTTAATTGTTTTATGTTCACTAAACTGAAATTTGTTAAAACTAATTAGTATTTCCTTCATGTTGTCCCAACACAAATCGATTGTGTGGAACCCAGCATTTTTTACAGTAAAAAACACAAACAAATCTCGGGTTTCACACAATTTCTTTATGTTGTTTCAACACAAATCGATTAAGTTAACTTAATTGTTTTTACTAATTTAAATGTATTGCACATAAAACAATTAAGTTGTCCAAAAAAATAAATAAATAACTCAATAATTGTGTTGTTTCAGCGCATTTTTAAATAAGTAGTTTGAACACGCAGCAAAAATATATTTTCAGTGTAGTACAAGTCGGCGAATTGGGATGCAGCACCTGTCTTTCACTGGTTGGACAAACAGATATCACTTCAAACTAACACCATTGGCTGCATCGTTCAAGCGACTTCTTTCAGCAACAAAAGAGAACTTGAGTTTGCTTTGGTGAGATAGTCGCACAAAAACAACACTGATCCGGAAACTGTAACTTTGTGGTGGAGCTGAACCAGCAGCAGTGCAGCAGGAGTGATGTTTGATTTATGATTGACACTGCAAATTCATCCAGCAAACATTAAATAAATGATGGCCTAAAATTTAAGAGCCATCTATTATTTATAATAGACAAGGTGTGTAATCAGGCAGAGCTGAACATTTATATAATCAAAACTGGTTAATGTGCTTGTCCGGGTCATGGACCATATTTCATTGAATTATTAATGGCGGTGAGCTTACTATAGATCAACATTTAGACTCCTTTGTTAAAATAAAAGTAAACCTGACAAAGCAAAATAAAAAATAATAAATGATTAAATTTAATATAATACATAGTGAATTATTCCCAGTGATGGGTTGCAGCTGGAAGGGCATCCGCTGCGTACAACATATGCTGGATAAGTTGGCGGTTCATCCCGCTGTGGCGACCCCAGATTAATAAAGGGACTAAGCCGAAAAGAAAATGAATGAATGAATGAACATAGTGAATTAAAGAACAATATACATATAAGTGATGACACTAAATAAAATGCTGTTTGTTGTGTACTGTAGCAAGTTAAAAACAACAAATTAGCAGACAGTTATTCATAACTGGATACAATATTTTGTTATAATTTCTTATTCTTCTACTTCTACTTCTACTACTACTACTACTACTACTACTACGTGTTGTCATGTAATGGAATTCGATACCAAAACATGCTAAAATGTTAAAAACATCTATTTCCTGCTAACATTTGAGCGCATTTTTAAACAGCGCTGATTTGCTATTGTGCTCACGTGGTCAACAGAAATGACTGTGATTGGCCGTGAAGGTCATCAGTTCACCAAACTCACCGCTGTTTACTGAGTGTAACCACAGATACAGGGACACTGGAGCGTTTTAAAGCCAAGATTCATCAACGGATCGCTCGTATGTCCGCTTATAGACAAACCAGCTGATCGATGTGACTTTGAAACGCTTCACGGCCAATCACAGTCATTTCTGTTGAGTCAATACCATAGCAACCACATAGCAATACCTGCAAACACCTAGCAACCACTCAGAACACCATAACAACCACCTAGAAACACTTTATCAATCGCCTAGCAACCACTCAAAACACTCTAGCAACCCCCTAGAAATGCCTTAGCAACCGCCTAGTAACCACTCGGAACACCCTAGCAACCACTCAGAACACCCTAGCAAACACATAGCAACCACTTAGAACACCCTAGCAACCCCCTAGAAATGGCTTAGCAACCGCCCAGCAACCACTCAGAACATTTTAGTAACCACCTAGCAACACCTTGGCAACCACCTAGCAACCATTTAAAACAGTAATGCATTGTACCCCAGAAATGTGCCACTGCAAACCCTGCTTTCATTTTCGTCAGGAAATGCGTAGTAGTAGTAGTGGTAGTTGTGGTGGTGTCACGATACTGGAATTCGGTACCAGTCGATACTGAAATGTTAAAAACATCCATTTCCCGCTAACATTTGAGCGCTGTTGAGCACGTTCTTAAACAGCACTGATTTGCCATTGTGTTCACGTGCTCAGCAGAAATGACTGTGATTGGCCGTGAAGGTCATCAGTTCACCAAACTCACCGCTGTTTACTGAGTGTAACCACAGATACAGGGACACTGGTGCGTTTTAAAGCCAAGATTCATCAGCGGATCACTCGTATGTCAGCTTATAGACAAACCAGTTGATCAACGTGACTTTGAAACGCTTCACGGCCAATCACAGTCATTTCTGTTGAAAGTGGTTCAGAGGTGTTTAAGAACGTGCTCAACAGTGCTCAAATGTTAGTGGGAAATGGACATTTTTAACACTTCAGTATCAATTCGTACTGAATTCCAGTAACGTGACACCACCACAACTACCACTACCACCACCACTACTACTACTACTACGCATTTCCTGAAGAAAATGTTAGTGGGGTTTGCAGTGGCACATTTCTGGGGTACAATGCATTACTGTTTTAATTGGTTGCTAGGTGGTTGCTAAGGTGTTGCTAGGTAGTTACTAAGGTGTTCTGAGTGGTTGCTAGGCAGTTGCTTAGGCAGTTGCTAAGGCATTTCTAGGGGGTTGCTATGGTGTCCTGAGTGGTTGCTAAGGTGTTGCTAGGGTGTTCTGAGTGGTTGCTAGGCAGTTGCTAAGGCCTTTCTAGAGGGTTGCTAGGGTGTTCTGAGTGGTTGTTAAGGTGTTTCTAGTGTGTTCTGAGTGGTTGCTAGGGGGTTGTTAGGCGGTTGCTGGGTTTGCTAGAGTTTAACTTGCTACAGTACACAACAAACATTTTATTTTATTTCATCACTTGTGTATATTGTTCTTTAATTCACTGGTTGCTAGGCGGTTGCTAAGTTGTTGCTATGGTGTTTCTAAGTGGTTGCTAAGGGTTTGCTAAGGCATTACTAAGTGGTTGCTAAGGTGTTTCTAGGTGGTTGCTAGGGTGTTCTGAGTGGTTGCTAAGGCATTGCCTGGCAGTTGATGGGGTGTTCTAAGTGGTTGTTAGGCGGTTGCTAAAGTGTTGCTAGGTGGATGCTATGGTGTTCTGAGTGGTTGCTAAGTGGTTTCTAAGGTGTTCCTAGGTGGTTGCTAGGGTGTTTTGAGTGGTTGCTAAGGCATTGCCTGGCGATTGATGGAGTGTTCTGAGTGGTTGCTAATGCTAGGCAGTTGCTAAGGTGTTAATAGGTGGTTGCCAGGGTGTTCTGAGTGGTTGCTAGG
>CAIGQV010019164.1:4743863-4756067 GCA_903798115.1 Danio jaintianensis
AGTGTGGGCCTAGTGGGGGCTTCTGGGGCCTAGGTGAGTTCCAGTAAGAGTTACTAATTCAGGGCCAGTGCGAGTCACCCATGCTAGGCCAATATGGGTCACTCATGCAGGGCCGGTGGGGGCCTAGTGGGGGCTTCTGGGGCCTAGGTGAGTTCCAGTAAGGGTTACTAATGCATGACCAGTGTGAGTTACCCATGCTGAGCTAGTGTGGGTCACTCATGCAGGGCCAGTGTGGGCCTAGTGGGGGCTTCCTGGGGGCTAAGTGGGGGGTGCCTATGCAGTGCCAGCACAAAAGGGCCAACATTTTGCCAATGAGCATTCTCTCAGGGGCCCTGAACTCTCTGCCCACTGGGGTATTTCTTAGGTTAGCCCTGTGTGAGCCCATTAAGGACCAATGCAGGCAATCTACTCTGGGCCTAAACAGACTGGCCCACACTAGGCTATCATACGATTAATGTGGGCTGTATGCTGGTGTGGGCTACTCATACAGAGTCCGTAGGGAGCCTGCAGCTCTGTGCCATACCTGGGTTTTTCATCTGTACATAGTTTTTTTTAATTAAAAAATACATCCATAAATAAGTTATTCAAAGCTTTTGACTGGCAGTGTATGAGATCATGGACATAAAATAGTTGGTTGTGGATTTTTACACAAAAAATCTTCCACATCTTCACATCTTCCACAACAGTAAATCCAGCTCTTTAGTGTTTCACACCCACGCACACATCTTTAGCAGCAGGTTAATGGAATCTTCGGTATTAAAGTCTCACCTCTTGCTGAGACATTCTTCCCTCATCACTGCCTCTGTCTCAACCGAGCAGGAGGTTGTGCATCTTAGCCCTGACACGGATATTGCTACAGGCTAACGGTGGTTTCTCTGGCTGCCAGAGGCACTGGCCCCCTGATGTTACCATTAAACAGTCCGGGTTGTTGGGTGACATGGAGGCGAGAAGGTGAAAGTGTGACATGACACCTCTCTGTATTACTTCAGTCACCCAGCACTGGTCTCTGATCTCTCAGTAATGTGCTACTGCAATTCCAGCTTTTGCCATGAACGCTAGCCTGCTCTACAGAAAGTATATAACATCAGTATTTCACAGTATGGCTATGTTCTTTTTCACTGAAAGAAAATCACAAGAAAAGGACACATTGAAGTAACAATAGAGTGGGGTTAATGGAATTTTTTGGGGCCAAAGTATAATTTGCAGAATTCATAGAATTTTAGTATTAACTTCCAGTTCCATCTTCCCAAAGTCATTCTTACCAGTTTTCATTTTTTGTTTAATGTTTGAAATAAGTATGTGGTTGACTACCACTTGCCTTTGGTGGCTATAATCAGTTGCGAATTATTCTTAGACATTCGGGGAAAATGGTTTTGGATAAAGACTGAGTTGTTTGTTTATAGACTACATTTAACTGTTTTCTCCTCTAAGGGATTGAATTTAGGCTTCAAAATTCAAACAGACCAATCAATACATGAATACATAAATAAATATATCATAACCAATATTGTCAGAATCAAAAATCTTAAGTCATCCAAAAAGGCAATGGAAAAACTGAATGACGTATTGAACCATAATGATAAATAATATATGTTACTACCTTAGTGTTGCATTTATCATTGACCACTACATTCTCCTGGATAGGCTTGAAAATAATGTTATCATGGGATTGCATTGGGATGGTTCAAATCATACATAGCTGACAGTTATGTTTGGAGCAGTAAAAAAGAAGAGATACTGTATTGATCGTAAGTTCAATATGGAGTACCACAAGGCTCAGTATTGGTCTGTTTCTTTTTTTAATTTGTGTTTCGTTGTTATGCTGACAATACCATCTCTAAAACTCAATAACCAACTCCGATGAAACATGAAATATACCAAATTAAAGAAAAAACAGAATATAGAAGTATAAGGTACGGCTATGTGCAAGGCATGCGCAGTGGGTTACAGTGACCACTTGACACAGAAGTATAATTCAGCCTTAAGGGTACTATTGGTAGTGGAAATGCAAGCCTGATCAGGGTGACCAGTACCGTATTGTACTGCACTGTACTAAACTGTAACCTACCGCATACATCAAGGCATACATCTACAGTTGTACATGTGTTTGCTCTTCATTTGGATCTCTTGGTATTCATTACAAAAGACTTTGAAACTACAGTATATTTATCATCATTATGCATTCTTCAACCCATAAACATGACATTCAGCTATTTATTTCCATTGACTATTTCTATTTCTACGTGCCATTGAAATACCCCTTTAAAAAGACAGTATAAATTGTTGCACTTCTCCATAAAGCAAAACAAAAGGCCTCACCAAGCTGTCAAAAAACTGTTACAGTAGCTCTTTCAGATCCTTTAGGTAAAGAACTACTTTACATACACCTACAGCGAGCCTTGCCAGGTCAGGCGGGACTGACTACTGAAGATTCATGGCCTGCTAAACGCCTGCAACCTCCCTCTCTCCTCCACCTGCTCTTGCGGTTCTCCTACCTGTTTACTGGCAGGGGAAGACAGAGGCTGTTATTGGGGGAGCTGATGTGGCCGGCTCGCCAGGCAGGCAGGGAGACAGTGATGGATGGAGGCTGGCTCCTTCCCCTACTGCTCACTTGCTGACTGGGCCCCATGCTTTATTCATGAGATTTGGGGCAGGAAAGAGATGCCAAAAGGTTTAAGAATATATTAAGGAACTCTTTGAGATGTCAACCAAGTTGTCAGGTAGTGTTAAGCAAAGAGTCTCAAGCACTATATCCCTACACCCACATGCCGAGCGGAGGGATACGTAGCATGTCTGTCTTTTTTTTTTCTTTAATCTCTTGCTTTCACAGCCAGTTGGAAAACACCAGCTACCTACTGTTTCAAGCATCTCATTGTAACTGTTCCCTGCTAAGAAAATTACAAGAGAAATTAGGTTTTCCCACACGTTCCTCCTTTGCTCGGAGCCAAATGCATTCAGTCCTTTGATTCGGTGCAACCCGGACCACCGGCATTTAAAAAAATTCAAATTGAACTTCATCAAAAGCATCCAATTGCTTTAATTGCTTTCTTGGATGTTTTTTGTGATTTAGATTTTGTGATAAGGAACATGAAATGTTTAATTTAAACCAAACAGTCTGTCCAATGAGCAGGGTTCATTTTTTAAACAAATAGCCGACAAACAATTCATAGAAAAGATTAAATGAATAATAATAATAAACAACTTTTCAAAATATATAATTGAAATTATATAATAGGGGCGGCGCGGTGGCGCAGTGGGTAGCGCTGTTGCCTCACAGCAAGAAGGTCGCTGGTTCGAGCCTCGGCTGGGTCAGTTGGCATTTCTGTGTGGAGTTTGCATGTTCTCCCAACGTTCGCGTGGGTTTCCTCCGGGTGCTCCGGTTTTCCCCACAAGTCCAAAGACATGCACTATAGGTGAATTGGGTAAGCCAAATTGTCTGTAGTGTATGTGTGTGAATGGGAGTGTATGGGTGTTTCCCAGTGATGGGTTGCAGCTGGAAGGGCATCCACTGCGTAAAACATATGCTGGTTAAGTTGGCGGTTCATTCCGCTGTGGCGACCCCAGATTAATAAAGGGACTAAGCCGAAAAGAAATTGAATGAATATTATATAATATAATTTAAATGATATATGATATATATAGTGATGTGATATAATAAAAAAAAATTTTGTTACTGTATTTTCAAATGCGCGACACAGTGGCGCAGTGGGTAGCGCTGTCATCTCACAAGAAGGTCGCTAGTTCGAGCCCGGCTGGGTCAGTTGGCATTTCTGTGTGGAGTTTGCATGTTCTCCCCGAGTTTGCGTGGGTTTCCTCCGGGTGATCCAGTTTCCCCCACAGTCCAAAGGGATGTGCTGTAGGTGAATTGGGTAAGCTAAATTGTCCGTAGTGTATGTGTCTGTATGTCCTGGTCCCCCAGGTTGGGGGATGAGAGTTGGGCTAACAACCCACCTCATAAAAACTAGATGTTACGAAACACCAATATGGTGCGACTAAATATCAACTTTGATATAAATGGTACTGGGAGTAAGTAGGTACCTGACAAAACAATGACCCATTTATCTTCACATATGCAAAGCAACCAAACAAAATCCTGTAGCATCAGTATTAGGGTTGTTTTACCCTGTAATATCTCCTTACCAGTAGTAGCTTAAACATAAAATGTGATACATTAAGTGTCAGCTGTACAAGATTCAAACGCGGAGCATTTTGCACTTAAGGCAACACATCAACTCCAGCTGAAGCAGTGAGCTGAAACCCCTAAGAACCCCCTGATCTTGATAAACACTTTGAGCCTTTCCTCGTTCAAGTAGAAGAGAGCTGTATTACCAACATTGAAAATATGTGCCCAGAGGCATTACCAAGATGGCCATTGAGTCAACGGTCCTGCCTTTAAGGGACTTTGGCCTCACAGCACAGATGCCTGCCGCTTTCCCACTCCCTACTGTTAACAAAGGCTCCTTTAAACCTCCAAAATCCCAACAGCCTCTAAAGTGCCATCTTTAGAGCATGAATCACTTTGAGAGGAACAGACAGGAAAATATGGAGCCTGCAGGTAACAGCACAGCACTGCAGCAATGACAGTTTTCCTGAAGCTAGAATTTTTTCCCTTTGAGTTCACTTTCACTATTTCAACGTCATTGTCAACTAGAAAAAAGCCCCCCTACAACCCAACTCCTTCTTTTCACACAGTGTAGTACATATTCTTTCAAAAAAAACACAGGAAAGATCTGGTAAATGCCAGAGTGTGTAACAGGATATGCAACATGTTCGAAGAGCACAACAGGCAGGGGAACGGAGATGAAAAGTAGCTTTTATAACTTGCTCTGGGTGACACTGTGTGTTATAGGATGTCTTTTTGTGAGCATGTCTCTGGCTGCCTGTGAAATCTGAACTTGCGCTGTTTGAGTTTGCGGCCCGAAGCTTTGTGGATTGCGTGCATGAAGTGATGTCTGAAATATCTGGTTAGGGCTAACGGTGTTGACGATTGAAGTCTTGGTGAGAAAAGATTCTTTCTAAATGCTGGGGTGAAACAAAATCATCCAATGAAACTACCTGAACCAAAACCCATGAAACGAGGCTGTATATATACATAGAGATTGTTCTGGTTCTTGAATTTGATTGGCTGAAAGATCTATTTAGCCATGCAATATTCAGTAGCATCGCAGGAACCATTTATTGTTTGTATAACTCACAGGAAGTGTCATGTCAGAGGACCAAACTCAATACTACGGCATTTGTGTCACATATTGTAGTTATACATTTTTGTTTTAGGTCAGAATGTGGTTGTTTAGACTTCAGATATGTGGGTGGTTTATTTATAGGGATACTACTTAATTGACAAATAGTTTTAATGATTATATAGATTTGAGCACAGGGATGACAGTGTCAGTTCAGAATTCACAAACCCGTCAAAAGCAACTTTACCAGAGACACTTCTCCTGGAATCTACTGTTGACTCTGATATAAGACAGTTTTCCTGAAGCTAGGATTTTTCGCTTTAAGTTCACTTCTACTATTTCAACGTTATTGTCAACTAGAAAAAAGCCCCCCTACAACCCAACCCCTTCTATTCACACAGCGTAGTACATATTCTTTCAAAAAAACACAGGAAAGATCTGGTAAATGCCAGAGTGTGTAACAGGATATGCAACATGTTCGAAGAGCACAACAGGCAGGGGAACAGAGATGAAAAGTAGCTTTTATAACTTGCTCTGGGTGACACTGTGTGTTATAGGATGTTTTTTTCGTGAGCATGTCTCTGGCTGCCTGTGAAATCTGAACTTGCGCTGTTTGAGTTTGCGGCCCAAAGCTTTGTGGATTGCGTGCATGAAGTGATGTCTGAAATATCTGGTTAGGGCTAACGGTGTTGACGATTGAAGTCTTGGTGAGAAAAGATTCTTTCTAAATGCAGGGGTGAAACACAATCATCCAATGAAACTACCTGAACCAAAACCATGAAAGAAGGCTGTATATATATATAGAGTTTTTTCTGGTTCTCGAATTTGACTGGCTGAGAGATCTTTCTAGCCATGCAATATTCAGTACCATTTATTGTTTGTATCACTCACAGGAAGTGTCATGTCAGAGGACCAAACTCAATACTACTGCATTTGTGTCACATATTGTAGTTATAATTTTTTTAGGTCAGAATGTGGTTGTTTAGACTTCAGATATGTAGTTTATTTACAGGGATAGTACTTAATTGACAAATAGTTTCAATGATTTTATAGATTTGAGCACCATGATGTCAGTGTCAGCTCAGAGTTCACAAACTCGTCAAAAGCAGCTTTACCTGAGACACTTCTTCTGGAATCTACTGTTGACTCTGATGTACGACTCTGTAGTTAATATAACTCTATAGTAATTCTAACTTGTTTTAGGTATACTCAGTGGTCAATCTTTAGATTTTTCCAGAGCAAATATTTGTGGCTGAAGGCAAATTTTTAGCATGTTAGATAGTTTAGTATGAGAAAAAGAGGGAATTGTTTAAAAAAACGTTGCACATTTTGGATATTCAGGTCTAAAACTTCAAGTAATATTAAACCCAGTTCAGATTGCACAAGTTACGTCGATCACTGTGTCAGATTATGTGATTTTGTCTAGATAAAATATTGGCATGTCATGGGTACCAAAAATGCCAGACTACACATTGCTTCATGATCAGTCATCGTGTGACATCTACAACACACATTCTGTCATCAAGAAGCCGCATAAATTATAAATGTCTCTGTAATTGTCTGATTGGTTAGGTTACATGCTAGCTCCAACACTCACCCGCTTGAAGAAATGCCTCTGCTATCAATTGCCAACAATTATGTTTTTATTCTGTCACGGTACATATAAGTGTACTGTTGCCATAACTCCACAAAGATGTCTTCCATTTCATTCTCCCCATAGACTTCCATTCATACGCACACGAATGCATCAGACCGGAAACGCAAGCTCATGCGACAAGTTTCACAGTTCACTGCGTTGCAAAATTCAAGCACGGTGAACTCTGACCTGCGAAATTGCATCACGTGACTGAGTGAGACCAATCGAAGATCAAAACATGACCTTTCTGGACAGAATTTTACAATATTTACGAATCGCTCGCTTTTTAAGTGTGCTTTCACACTTGGTTCAATTGCCTGGACCGTACCCAAGTTCGATAGTTTGTTGTACAGTTGGCGGTTCACTTCCATTATTTGGTACGATTGCATTCATACCAGAAGTGAACCGGACCAGAGTTCGAGCGAACCGTACCCCAGACCACCTCTTTCAGGCGGACTTGGGTACGGTTCCCGGGTGCGCACCCGAGTTCAGAAGACACGTTTACACTAGCTAAACGTACCATACTCTGACATCAAATGAACTCGGGTACGGACCAAAAGTGCTAGTGTGAAAGCACCCTAAATGTCTAATCATCTTGTTTATTCCCACCCCTTTTCGCAGCGCCATACGACAGAATTATGTATGTTCAAACTCTAGTTTGACCGCAGCTTTACCTGTAGGTTTCAAACAAGACTGAAGAATTCAATTCGTTTGATCAGGTGTGTTTAATTAGGGTTGGAACTAAACTGTGCATAGCTTTGGCTCTTCAGGAAGTGAGTTTGACACCTGTGGTCTAGATACTAAAGTATTGGCGAGGCTGGATCTCACCAGAGCTCTCTCTGTCTAACTCAGGGATAGGCAACTTCGCTCCTGGAGGGCCGGTGTCCTGCACAGTCCAACCCTAATCAAACACTCCTGCCTGTAACTTTCTAGTGATCCCAAAGACACCAATAAGCTTGTTCAGGTGTGTTTGATTAGTGTTGGAGCAAAACTCTGCAGGACACCGGCCCTCCAGGACTGAAGTTGACCATCCCTGGTCTAGCCAATGCTGCCAGCGCCAATGGATGCATATTCAATTGGCATAAAAGAAGAAAAAAGCCACAGAAGTTGTTGAATTAGTGTTGGCGGTGCAAAAACTAAGCAGAGAGACATTAAATGACATGTCGTAGCCTTTTTGTAAACACACAGAATTGAACTGCACAACTGGCAAACCTTACTTTAGCTTTACCTTACTGGTGTCAAACTCAATTCCTGGTGGGCCGCAGCTCTGCTTTAGCTTTAACTCTAATTAAACACACCTGATCAAACTAATTGAGTCCTTCAGGCTCGTTTGAAACCTACAGGTAAAGTGTGTTGAAGCAGGGTTGGAACTAAACTGAGGCCCTCCAGGAACTGAGTTTGACACCCCTGCTTTAGCAGATGGAATAAATGTGACTCAATGTAAATCAGCAGAGCAGAGTAGTGCTTTAAATGAGTCCAATTAAGACAAAACTGAAATAATTAAACCGTGATTAAAGTATAATCACCAAATAGATTTTTTTTTTCTCTCCCAGACCCATGCGTTTACTATGTGTGAAGTTTGATTAATTGCCCTTAAAATAATCTGTTTTAGCTGAAAGAATCAAAGTATTAATTTGAAAAATATATATCTCCCTGGAGGTTGGAATAAATCAGTTGAGATGTTTGAATGAGAAGAGTCGCTCTGTCCATGATTTTTGTCAGAACAGTACCAGACGTGCCAAGTTTCACACCGGGATTCAGGTAAGATTCTACAGTAGCTGCAGAATAAAGTTGTCATAGTTTTGGGTGAACAGTTCAAGCACAAATATAAATTAAGTCCAAACCTGTGTGATTTTTTTTTTTTTTCTCTTCCCCAGAACACAAAAGGAGATGGATGCAAACAATTACTATATGATATGATTAAAGACAGTGCTACGAACAAATGAAAGCAAGCGAATTAATTTAAAGATCATGGGCAGCAAGTATGATTTCAACCATAATCTGTGTATTTTGGTTATCATGCACCAAATGATTAATGATTGTGCGTTTTCTCACAACTCTTTGAGTGCATTCGCCAATAGCATTTACACTGCCAAAGCAATGTGTTCAAATGTGCTTTTGGGTTTTAAAGATGTTCTTAAAACCTTCTTAACTTACTATCCATGGAAGTGGTTAAAATTGGACAAACTAGGTATAAAAATTCTATTTTTAAATATTGTATAAAACAACAATATATGAAGGAAAAATTTACTCACAGCAAGAAGGTCGCTGGTTCGAGTCCCGGCTAAGCCAGTTGGCATTTCTGTGTGGAGTTTGCATGTTCTCCCCGTGTTGGCGTGGGTCCAAACACATGCGCTATAGGCAGTGGTGTAAAGTACCCAACCTGTAATTAAGTAGTTTTTCTCAGAAATTGTAATTTACCAAGTACTTTTAAAAATGTGTACTTTTACTTTCCCTTGGGTCCATTTTTAGTGCTGTATCGGTACTTTTACTCCTCTACTTTTCTTCAACCTGCAGTCACTACTTTATTTTTTCTTGTCTATGGGGATTAGAAAAATCAGTCCTGTGATTCCTGTCCAGTCAAATCACACATAGAAGGTAAATCACATCATAATGAACAACCTCAAGACATGAGCGATGTATAATGGCAGCAAACTGTTTGGAAGCATTAAAAGTGTCCAAAAGAAGATATCCAAAATCTTTACACACATTGACCCAGAGACTGTTTAGATACATGTCACTGATGCAAAGATGACGCCTAAAATGGCCTTAAACAACCAGCAGGCATAAGACGTCAAATTGACATTGTACCCCAACGTTGTGGGGACGTTGCATTTTGTTTGGAAATTAAAATCGAGTTGATGTCAGAACCCAACGTCAGGCCGACGTCAATGTCCAACGAAAACCGAAAATCAGCATCTAATGATGTTACAGCTTGATGTTGTGTGGATGTTACCACTATGACATCTATCAGACGTTGGATTTTGGTAGCCATACCTGACGAATAAATGTCAGTATTTGACATCAATATGACGTTGGTTTAAGATGTTGACTCGACGTTGGATTTTTGGTCACTTTCTAACATAACCTAAAATCAACCAAATATCAACGTCATTTGACGTCGTTATTGGACATCAAAATAATGTTGTCCTTAGACGCTGGCTAGACATTATAATTTGGTCACCTGATGTCACGACCTAAATCTAACCTAATATTAACGTCTTATGACGTTGTTTGCCTGCTGGGCAATAACTAAATGCACTACAGAATGTTACGTCTACACACATCCACAAAGTACATGTAAATGCATCAGCTTTTTACAGCGTAATACTCACTACTCACTACTCTTGAGTACTTTTAAAAAAGGTCTACTTTTTACTTATATTTTGAGTAATATTTACAACAGATACCTTTACTCTACTTGCACTACATTTTTAGGCAAGTAATGGTACTTTTACTTAAGTATGATTTTTCAGTACTCTTTCCACGACGGCTATAGGTGAATTGGTTAAACTAAATTGGCTGTAGTGTATGAATGTGTGCATGTGTGTGTGTGTGTGTGTGTGTGTGTGTGTGTGTGTGTGTGTGAATGTGAGAGAGTATGGGTGTTTCCCAGTGCTGGGTTGTGGTTGGAAGGGCAAACATATAACGTGAAACATATGCTGGAATAGTTGGCGGTTCATTCTGCTGTGGTGCAAGTTTATTGCAGGGCATCTTCGCTCACAAAGACAAGACTGATAATAAGCATTGATCATCAGCAATAAAATAAGTTTTGTATTACATTATGTTCCTTTACACATGTATTTAAACTAAGATTTGAATTTGTATTGATTCACAACACTTTTTCACGTGTTATAAACAACAAATACCAACACCATTTCACTGCATTTTGCTAATTTTTGATTTAGTAGGTTTAGTAGGATTTGCTCATCCCTCAATAAAGGGTAGGGTTAGGGGTGGGGTTTGGTGCCACGTCTCCTTTAAAGATCTCCTTTCTGTTTTCATATGAATATTGTATGAATTCGTACAAATACATCAAATTCTGACAATACGTAAAATAGTTACGTTTCCTCGTGAGATTGTACTGGAAATACCAGCCTGATCTCACGAGGAAATGTAACTATTTTACGTTTTGTCCGTTTAGTGGCTAATTTGTACGAATTTGAGTTCAATCGTATGAAAATGTAAGATTTTTAAAAGTAGGCGTGGCACCAAACCCCGCCCCTAAACCCAACCGTCATTGGGGATGAGAAAGTCCTACTAAATTGTACGACTGAGATCGTACAAATTCATAAGAATTAGCCACTATATTGAAAAGTTACGGACTGCCATGAGATAACTTTGGAAATACTTATTCAAATACCAACATAGGCTCATTCTGAAAACATAGCCCTATATAAATTTCTGGAGATTGCAAATTATGTAACCAGAGGAACGTATGGCTGCATTTCGTCTTTAAAATGAACGCTATGGGCCGGTATGGCACTGTTCCTTTTCACGCTGACCGCTTAGCTCCATATGGACGGCTTTTCCACTGTTTGCCATGTACGTTAGTGGACTTGAGATGCAGAGCAGAGTTGACCACAACGACAGGGTTCGAGTCCGATGAAGAAAAGTTCCAGAAAGCAGTTAAGACAAAAACAAAAGCCAAAAAATAAAATAAACAAGTAAATAACAGGGTGAGAATGTGGTAAAATCTAAAAAACGTGGTAAAATCGGTGTGCACTCTTGCTTGAAAACGGGTCAATCGGTGCTTTTGAAAACACTATCGGTTGGGTTTAGGGAAGGAGGAGGGTTGGTCAGTCGATCGGTCAGAGTCAGTCAGTCAGTCAGTCGACAGCGGCCTGTGGTGGATTTACGTGAGAACACCAGGCGTGAATGGCACTCGCAAGAGAAATTTGAGATCTCAAAAAGTGTACACCGTGGCCTCTAGCAGATTCGCTAAAACAAAAACTGCAAAAACAAACGTAGCTCCTGGGACATATTTGGCTCTCTCCAGAAATGTATATAGGGGTACGCAATCGGAATAATCCTGGGTTGTCAAATACATGGATAGGAAAAGATTCATGAGAAGTTGTTGCAAAAATGTTAAACTCCAAACATTTTACTGTTACAGATCCCAGGAGGGGATTCAGAGGGATTGGTTTTCTTATTTTAGAGTTTAATTGGGCATCATTTAGATTCTTGCACTTGCACAAAGGTATCACAGAAGTTCCGAAAGAAGTAACATTTACTGAACAGTGCAAATGGGTGGGGGGGAAACAAAAACTGGAACATTGTAGAGCTTTAATTATTTCTCCACATACTACCAGCTTCTATTTGTGTCGTCTAACAGAGGAGATCTTTGAGTTTATGACTCGAGAGAGAGGTGATTATAACTGCTACTGT
>CAIGQV010019164.1:4756077-4766462 GCA_903798115.1 Danio jaintianensis
TAGGCAGACTCTATTAGGAAACCCTACACACATGTTGCTGCTAATTACTGTGTTAATATCATTCTCTGAGCCACGGTGAGGTTGGTCTTGGCTTTCCTGGATGACAAATTGCCCTGTATTACTTTGTCTCCCCATGGCTTTTGAGTTCCTTACATTTTTCTTTTACTTTTCAACAAGGAGAAATTACATAAAAGTACTTCTGAACTTCTTCACTGCTTTTTTCACATGCTGTGACTTGAGAAAAAAATGAGGTAAACAAGTAAAGTTAACCCTTATGTGCTGTTAGGGATGTTTTCATCCACTCTGGGGTGATTTTGAGTCTTAATTTGGCCACAGCTTTCTGTCTCTTTCAACAAATGGAATGATTTTTGGTGACAAATCTTATTTTGACACATATTTTGGAAAATTGCTTCGGACATTTTTTTAAATTTAACAATAGACTCTGGGCAAATTGACTACCCTTTTGCTATGTTGGTGGCTGTTTTTGCCCTATTGACTTCCATTATAATGAAACAAAGACATGACACCATATAATCATGCATTCTTGATTGTTACTGGTGTTCCCCGTTGGGAAGAGGTAACATTTGTAATAATTACTGTTGATCATCAGTTGCAACTCAAAACAAGCTTAGTTTCTGGCTTAAAATTATATGGTTATAGAGCCTGATCTCACGAGGAAACGTAAGTATTTTACGTTTTGTAAGTTTAGTGGCTAACTCGTATGAGTGCGAAAATGTACGATTTTAAAAAGGAGGTGTGGCACCATACCCCGCCCCTAAACCCAACTGTCATTGGGGGATAAGCATATCATACTAAATTGTACGAATGAGATCGTACGAATTCATACGAATTATCTACTAAATCAAAAAGTTACAAATTGCTTTGAGATTGTGTTGGGTTATATGGAGTATCGTGTGTGTGTGTGCACATGTGAGAGTGTGAGAAAAATCTTTCCACACTTGCCTTGATATGTTTGAAATATATCAAAATAAGCAGCTCAGCTCTGAAAACATAGTAAACATAGTAAGTGTATTTATGCACGCATACTATAATCTGCTGTTTTACTCCATAGAACTCCATATAAAAGCCAGAAACATTTTTGTCATCTAAAGGGTTAATGCTGCTAACTGATGATTGACAGTAAAAATTGAAAGTTTTACCTTTACCCAACAGGGAAAAACACCAACAATCAAGAATGCATGGTTATTTGGTGACATGGCTTTGTAATCCAAAAATGTGGTTATAATTAAAATTTAATGTTGTATATAATCTTGAAACACACGTTGTCATATAATGGCTGATTTATGCTCAACGCATCTGCTTCGCTTGAGTGCGCACGGCGAATGTGACGTCATCGCGGTGTTGGCAGAGATTCGCTTTGGGTGTGCGCGACATGATTTCGGCTGTTCTCGCAACCAATCAACTATTTTACTATTTTATATTTAATTTATGCTGTTAAATATTACAATGAATGCATTTCTATTTATACTATTACATCTACCACAGAATAAATTGCCACTTTATTTCACAATTCTTCACAATTTCTCAGTTCTATTTTTTATATATATATATTTTTTAAACAGAATTTACACTTTATTGTAAATTTATAGGTTTTTTTTGTTGCAACTCTATTTCTCAAAATTCTGAGTTAACATTGAAGTTAATAATGCAATTCTAACTTTAATGTCTGAGGTTACTGTCTAAAATTCCTGAGGTTATATCTCATTCATTCATTTTCTTTTCGGCTTAGTCCTTTTATCAATCTGGGGTCGCCACAGCGGAGTGAACCACCAACTTATCCAGCATATGTTTTACGCAGGATGCCCTTCCAGCTGCAACCCATCACTGGGAAACAATTTAGACAATTTAGCTTACCCAATTCACCTATAGCGCATGTCTTTGGACTTGTGGGGGAAACCGGAGCACCCGGAGGAAACCCACACGAACACAGGAGAACATGCAAACTCCGCACAGAAATGCCAACTGACCCAGCCGGGGCTCGACCAGCAACCTTCTTGCTGTGAGGCGATTGTGCTACCCACTGCGCCACCGTGCTGCCCTAGGTTATATCTCGTAATACTGAATTTACTTGTTAACTTTTATCCATGTAGCAGATGCTTTTGTCCTAAGCGACTTAAAAGTGAGCATAAATGAAACACTTCAAATCACCAGAGACAGCTGCAGTAAATAAATGGTATGACAAGTCTTTTTTTTTTTTTTTTGTATTTTTAATTAATTTAATTAATTGTTTTCCTATGAGCATACAGATACAAGAGTGTGTGTCCTACAGGTGGTTTGTCAAGCCCACTCACCTGTGTGAAAGACACTCATAATTTGCACATTGTTTTCCACGTATAGGGTGCTTATAAGAAGGTGTCTGATGCATATGGAGAGGAAGAGAGTGTGTCAACTACAGGTGGTTTGTCAAACCCACTCACCTGTGTGGAGCACACTCAGAATTGCACATTGTTTTCGATACATGGAGTGTTGATAAGTAAGTTTCTGGTGCATACGAAGGCAAGAGAGTGTGTTCTACAGGTGGTTTGTCAAGCCCACTCACCTGTTTGAAGCACACTTATAATTTTCACATTGTTTTTTTAAGTATGGGGTGCTTATAAGAAGGTGTCTGATGCATATGGAGAGGAAGAAAGTGTGTCAACTACAAATACAGGTGGTTTGTCAAGCCCACTCACCTGCGTGAAGCACACTAAAAACTGCACAATGTTTTTTATAAACATGGAGTGTTGATAAGAAAGTGTCTGGTGCATACAGATACAAGAGTGTGTGTCCTACAGGTGGTTTGTCAAGCCCACTCACCTGTTTAAAACACATAATTTTCACATTGTTTTCCAAGTATGGGGTGCTTATAAGAAGGTGTCTGATGCATATGGAGAGGAAGACCGTGTGTCAACTACAAATACAGGTGGTTTGTCAAGCCCACTCACCTACGTGAAGCACACTAAAATGGCACAATGTTTTTCAGAAACATGGAATGTTGATAAGAAAGTGTCTGGTGCATACGGATGCAAGAGAGCGTGTCCTGCAGGTGGTTTGTCAAGCCTACTCACCTGTGTGGAGCACACTCAGAATTGCACATTGTTTTTCAAGTATGGGGTGCTTATAAGAAGGTGTTTGGTGCATATGGAGAGGAAAAGAGTGTCAATTACAAATACAGGTGGTCTGTCAAACCCACTCACCTCCCTGAAGCACACTAAAAACTGCACAATGTTTTTTTATAAACACACATTGTTTTTGAAACATGGAGTGTTGATAAGAAAGTGTCCGGTGCATAAGGAGAGGAGAGAGTGTGTACTTCATAATAAGATACAAGTTCTGAGAAAGAAAGTTGTTTGAATATTGATAAAAATTGTAATAATTGAATATTTCACAGTTGCAAATATATTGTTTGTGATATAAATGCTAATCTGAGAATTCAGAATTCTGAGATGCATCATGCCGTCTCAAATTTCAGATTTTTATTTATTTATTTTTATTATTAATATTATTATTATTATTTTTTACAATGCTCAGGTGAGACCATACAAGATCAAACAAATGTTTCTGCCTCCAGTATGTAAAAAAAAGGAAGGGTGTATATGTGTGTGTAGGGTGTAAGGTTGAGGGGGTAGAGAGACTGAACAACAAACACCTCTGGCGAAGCGAAGGAGAGAGTTAGTGTGGCGTGCATGCAATCCATCTGGGGAATGGCGGAGCTTTAAAAGATGGCGTTTAGTGGCTGAGAGCGTTCCTGGGCTTCAGGCTGCCTCCATCCTGTTTATGATTTCACAAGCATGGAACTCATTACACATCCTCTATGCGCTCTGATCCATGCTCAGTGCTCCAAAACTCTGCTAGAATCCCCGGAAAGAAGGCAATTTGTTTTCCACACAGGGACGGGAGGGTGTTGCTTCCTCTTTCTGTTTACACTCGGCGAACACGCTAAAAAGTACCTGACATCATCGCAATCACAGCCACAGAAAGTTTGATCAGTCTTAAACGCTCTGCAATGATTGTCAAAAAGCATCACAGGGATTAGAAGTCAAAAAAACTGATGATCTTTAATCTGGGTGCATTCAATTTAATGCTGCGGTGAAATGAAATATTTAAATGTCTACGGATTGCAGTTTAAAAAAGCAAAAATGACTCATCAAGGAAAAAGATGAGCATCTTCCAAGCAAGGATTCTCATTTAGCATTTTCAAAAAGCACATTTCTTATCTCAGCAGCACATGTGAGCTTTATTTTTTTATTTTTTCCAAAATCATGCTCTCAAAAAATTAATTTTGCAGGGATGTAAAGCATGCTTTGGTGATGTCTGCTCACTGAATCTTTACATTTTCTTAGCGCACAACACAAAAACCACAGCCTCTGTTTTGACTTTTTTATGCAGTTGTTTTTGTGTTTAGCTGTAATAAATAATAATTCTGTCATCATTTACTCAATAATGAGTCTTAGTTTATTTATAGAGCACAATTAAAAACAACTACGGTTGTAAAATGTGCTGTACGATGTTCTGAAAAAACATAAATCGTGCAGAAAACAGACAACAAACGACATCACAAGTCATAGGCCATTGTAAAGAAATTGATTTAAATACATGTAATGGTGGTACAGTTCTAATGTGGCGCACATTAAATGTTAAATTTGTATTTTGTTTAAAATATAATTTACGATTAGTGAAATATTAATGAAATATTGTCTAATAATTATGTTTTTGGGCAGTCAAACATTGGGCAGTCGTTGGTTCGAGTCCCGGCTGGGCCAGTTGGCATTACTGTGTGGAGTTTGCATGTTCTCCACGTGTTCGCATGGGTTTCCTCCGGGTGCTCCGGTTTCCCCCACAGTCCAAAGACATGCGCTATAGGTGAATTGGATTAACTAAATTGGCCGTAGTGTATGTGTGTGTGTGTGAATGTGAGAGTGTATGGTGTTTCTCAGTACTGGGTTGCGGCTGGAAGGGCATCTGCTGCGTAAAACATATGCTGGAATAGTTGGCAGTTCATTCCGCTGTGGCAACCTCTGATAAATCAGAGACTTAGCCGTAGGAAAATGAATGAATGAATGAATGAATTTACATACACAATATAATAAGTAATCATTCTGTCATCATTTACTCAATAATGAGTCTTAGTTTATTGTATAGAGCACAATCAAAGACAACTACAGTTGCCCGATGTGCTGTACGATGCTGTAAAAGACTTAAATAAAAAACATAAATACAAATCATGCAGAAAACAGACAACAAACGACGTCACAAGTCATAGGCCATTGAAAAGAATTTAATTTAAATACATGTAATGTTGGGGCGGCGCGGTGGCGCAGTGGGTAGCACTGTCGCCTCACAGTAAGAAGGTCGCTGGTTCGAGCCCCGGCTGGGTCAGTTGGCATTTCTGTGTGGAGTTTGCATGTTCTCCCCGTGTTCGCGTGGGTTTCCTCCGGGTGCTCCGGTTTACCCCACAGTCCAAAGACATGCGCTATAGGTGAATTGGGTAAACTAAATTGGCCGTAGTGTATGAGTGTGAATGAGTGTGTGTGGATGTTTTCCAGTTCTGGGTTGCAGCTGGAAGGGCATCCACTGTGTAAAACATATGCTGGATTTTGGGTAGTCAAATAATAATAATAATAATAATAATAAGAAGAAGAAACAATTTACATACACAAGATAATAAGTAATAATTCTGTCATCATTTACTCACTAATGGGACTTGGTTTATTTATAGAGCACAATTAAAACGGCTACAGATGACCAATGTGCTGTATAATGTTCTAAAAGGATAAATCATGCAGAAAACAGACAACAAATGACATCACAAGTCATAGTAAAGAAATATTTATATTCATTCATTCATTTTCTTGTCGGCTTAATCCCTTTATTAATCTGGGGTCGCCACAGCGGAATGAACCGCCATCTTATCCAGCATATGTTTTACGCAGCGGATGCCCTTCCAGCCGCAACCCATCACTGGGAAAGAAATATTTATATATATATATTTATTTACTTCGATTTAAATACATGCAATGTTGGTACAGTTCTAATGTGGCGGACATTAAATCCATCCATCCATCCATCCATCCATCCATCCATCCATCCATCCATTTATCTCATCAGCCAGTTCAACTGTAAGCTTACTCCTTACCAGTAGATGGAGTACACACGTTTCTTAGTGAAAGGAGAAATAAAAATGACCCTGCAGTGAGACACTTGAGACCCTCGGCTCTTTTTTTTTTTTTTTGAAAAGAAGAGAAAGGGAGTGTGCTTTTTGTGCTTATATTTCTCTTTCCCTATGCCACTTTTTCTCTTCATTGACCTGTGAAAAAGAAGGCATTGTATAACCCATAAAAACAAATGCAGCCAGGCCTGTATCAGCAGTCCACATAACTGTATTTCTTACATTCGAGGGGCGGGGGGAGTGATGCGATGTGTTTTTCAGCAAAAGCAATGCTGTGAATGATCCCGACTGCTGACAATGCAGTGATGGAGGCTTTCAGAGCCCTGATCAGTAACTCTAGCTGGATTGCACAAAATACACCAAGTTGCGTTTCAGCAAAGTTAGGATAGGCTGTGGGGGAAAAAAAAGAGATACAAAATAATAAAAGGGCTCTCTTGCATTTAATAAGTGGTGCTGGCATTCTGTAAGGACTTTAATCATTTACAAAACACTGATTTTAAATGCCACCTGCTCCAGTCTGTAGCGCTTACTTAATAAATCCATGCACACACTCGCATCGCAGCTGCAATGGTATTGTACAGTTGTGTTTACAATCCCGTGGATTAATCACTACTTCCGTATTACTGAATGTTGTTGGTGGATTTGCGTTTATTAAACAGAAAATTGTATTTGATCTTTTTTTTTAAAGTCGGCATGAAAAAGAAGTCAGTTTTTTTTCTCTACTGTGGTGTACATCCACTTAAAATGGTCCCGGAATGAGAACAAAATGTAGGGTGATGCATGATTTTGTCCCTTAGGAACAGATTGGATTGTTGGAAGGTGGGTGTTGCTAACAAAATGAATAGATTGATGAATGCCTGATAGCCCCGCCCTAAAGGACTGAAAGCCTTATAACAAGCGCTACTATATGAGCAATATCACACGAGTAGCAGTGTGATGTGGCTGTATATCAGCACTGGTGGGAGGCGTGCGCTGCCTTAGTGTCCCACCAGTGATGATATACAGCCACATCGCACTGCTAATCATGTGATATTGCGTTTATACAAGTTTGACGGCATAATCGTGTATATAAAAAAAGAAAATCAAACACGAGAGTCTAAAAACCCTTTTGTGTTAGGAACTACTTTCTTCCGCCATTCATTCTCTTCTGCAGCTGACGTCAGAACAGCAGAAGCCGTTACTACTTCACCAACGTCACTTTAGAGCTAGTATTTGAATGATTCTCTAGCGTAATATTTAAAGTGATGACAAAACAGGTGATTTTGCTCACATTTTAAGATTATAAGGCTGAACGGCATGAAATGCCATCAGTCTACAGAGATTTCCCAGTATTTCTCTGTTGCAATCGGGTGATCACAATAATTAACCCCGAAAAAGCCAAAGCAGCGCAATCACTACCAGATTACTGTTGTGTTTGCGATGAGGAAAAACGCTAAACACATGTGGGCATTTCTTCTTTGTTTCTCTTTATTGAACTCCTCTAAAACAAACAGATGGCCAACCACAAATAACGTTACACACATTCCTAATATTTGAGTCCCATCTCACACTCAACACACTACAATTACCATTGTTTAAATACAGCACTACAACATACAAAATAGAGAGATCGACTTAGAATGTCACTTACCAGTTTAATAATGATTTGATCAGCTGTAGTTTAAAATTACGCTGGGATGTTCCTCCTCTAAGGGCCTATTATGCGGTCTCTGTCACCATCTTTTGGATGGTGCTGTAAATTAGGAATATTTAAAATAGGCACTATCCTTATAAATAAACTGCATAGTTGCAATCTAAACAACTACATTCTCGACTAAAAAAGCCTCAAAAGTACATGATGTTGTCCAACAGCTGCAATATTTGTCAAACTATAGTGAGTTTACTGATCTGCTGTCACTCTATTTTGGCGGAGTAATACAGAAGGGTGAGGAGGCTGTAGGAGTTCTAATATTGCAGAAGGTTTCCCCCACAAGTCCAAAGACATGCGCTATAGGTGAATTGGGTAAGCTAAATTGTCCATAGTGTATG
This sequence comes from Danio jaintianensis, assembly GCA_903798115.1. NCBI lineage: Eukaryota > Metazoa > Chordata > Actinopteri > Cypriniformes > Danionidae > Danio > Danio jaintianensis. Next base: position 4,764,275 of record CAIGQV010019164.1, read on the forward strand.
TGTGTGAATGGGAGTGGAAGGGCATCCGCTGCGTAAAACATATGCTGGATGAGTTGGCGGTTCATTCCGCTTGTGGCGACCCCAGATTAATAAAGGGACTAAGCCGAAAAGAAAATGAATGAATGAATGAACTTTTGGGTAACCTTACTGCTGTCCTAACTTCAAAATTAATCGAAAGTTGACAGAAAAAGAAACGGAAAAAAAAAAATTACTGTATTAATTGCTCTGTCCAACAATGACACTACATTTATTAATGTTTAATGCTAGAAAGACTCTTGAAGGACCCTGAAGATGTGTTACATTCCCATGACAAAACACTTATAAGTAAATACAGACTGTCACACAACATGACATTACAGTTAGCACAGGAACAGCAACCAGCATTACAAAGACCAACAAAGTGTCAAGGAGCATTACCGGTTACAGTGCAAGTGAGTAATACCTTACATTTTTTTGGCAAAAGGTGATTTTCAAAGTGTTTGAAAAGATTTTGTTTATCCGTTTTGTTTATGATAGCTCATTAGCAGCTTGTGCAGTGTTGGTTGCTTGGTAACAGACCTGAGTGAATTGTCAAATTGGATTTAAAGTGATAGCCCACCCAAAAATGACAATTTATTCAGTTTCTTTATTCTACTGAACACCAAAGAAGATATAACCTGTAACCATTGACTTCCAAATTAGGAAAAACAAACACTATTGAAGTCAATGGATACAGTTTCAATGGATAAAAGTCAAATAAATCCTTTTGCGTTTTAAACTTTTTACATAAAAAAATATTACATTTTTATTATTGAGGTTATTAATATATGTTATTATCAAGTGATATAATAACAGGTGTTTGCCATTAAACATCAGCTAATAATGCATGTAAATATGGTGTAAAATGATGTATGCTTATGGTAATAATTTTATAACAAGGCATTCCTATATGATTCCATGATTGTATCATCACAACACCAAGGTGAGTTTAGCTTTGTAGATTATTTTCTGTTGTTTAGTACATTTCAGCCATATCTGATTCCATGGCATATTGTAATGCAAGGCAGACAGCTTCATAATAACTGATATCATATGAATCTCGGTCTGTCTAGTCAAATTTGATCTGATACAAATTAGAACCTCTTGTCATGCCGGAGGGAATAAAATCAGATACTCTGAAAGCAGAGTGGGGTTTACATGTGCATCTTTTGATAGAATATACTGCAATACAATACTCTCCCAGCTCCCGAGGTCAAGCACACGCATTATGGAAGCAATCTTTCTAGTCCAGATGATGGAAATGTGTGAAACTTAATGTCTCATCACAGTTACATTTTTATATGATGTAAGTCAATTGGCACTTAAAGAGTCTTTTTATCACCCTTATTATGCCAGTTCTTCCCAAAAAGCTCTGCAACATTTTAAACCTTGATGGAGCTGTAATGTTTTGAGTTCACTCCAAGGTGCTACAAAATCGTTCGCTATTATGAAAGAAAGATTTCATATTATTGGCAACATTCTGAAGACTGCAGTGAGACAAATGGAACAAATTAGGGAAAGACACTAGTCAGAAAGACGGGAAAGGAAGAAGCAAAACATTAATTGAAGTACAGAGAAGGAATGTAGGGAAAGACGGACGTTAAATGATGCTGGATACGTGTAAGGAAGATGAAAATGAAAGAAGTATGGAAGAAAAGAAGAATGTTGAAAGAAGAGATGCAAGGATGTATGAAAGGAAGGTTTAGAACATAGTAAAACATCTGTCGGACGCATTGCTGCTCATTTGGATGATATTTTTTATTCATTCATTCACTATTTTGATGTAAATACTGAAAAAGAGGTGAATGGAAGGAAGGATGAAAGACAGCAAAAGAAGGGTGTCGGGAAGTAAGGACATTAAAAAAACACAATAAAGCTCAATGTGAAGATGAAAAGAAGGAGAAAAAGAGTGAATGAAGGAAGGAAGGAGAGAGGAAAGGGAGGAGGGAATGAAGGAAGGAAGGAAGGAAGGAAGGAAGGAAGGAGGGAGGGAAAGAGGAAGGGGGGAAGCAAGGAAGGAAGGAGGGATGAGGGAAGAAAGGAAGAAGGGAAGGAAATAAATAAGGAAGAAAAGAAAGAAAGAGAGAAGGAAAGAGGGAAGGAAGTAAAGTGGTTATAGGAAGGAAAGAAAAAAGAAAGAAACAAAGAAACAAAGAGAGAAAAGGGGAAG
>CAIGQV010019164.1:4766472-4793432 GCA_903798115.1 Danio jaintianensis
AGGAGGAATGAGGGAATAAAGGAAGGAAGGAGGGATGAGGGAAGAAAAGAAAGAAAGAAAAAGGGAAGAAAGAAAGAAAGAAAGAAAGGGAAGGAAGGAAGGAAAGAAGGAAGGAAAGAGGGAAAAGGGAAGTGGGAAGGAAAGAAAGAAAGAAAGAAGGGAGGGAGGAAAGGAAGAAAGGAGGGAGGGAGTGAAGAAAAGAAAGATGGAAGGAATAAAGGAAGAAAAAGGGGAAGGAAGAAAAAAAGGAAGGAAGGAAGGAAGGAAGGAAGAAGGGAGTGAGGAAAGGAAGAAAGGAGGAAGGGAGTGAAGAAAAGAAGGAAAGCGAAAAGAAAATAAAGAAGGAAGGAAGGAAGGAAGGAAGGAAGCAAAGAAAGAAAGAAAGTGAAAATATAATGAATGGAGGGAAAACAGTACTGAAAGTAAAGAGAAAAGAAAGTACATTTACAGAATTAAAATAACAAAAGGACATTAAATGAAGATGTGAGGGACATTGGGGAATGGAAGGATGTACATTACAAATGAAGGAAGGATGAATGAGAGAATAGAAATAACTACATAAAAATTAAGTAATCGTTTTAAAATTAGGTTATGAAAAATCAATGGAACAACTCTTGAAAAATGGATATTACAAAGACGGATGGGAAGGAAAATATGTCAGTTAAAGAAAGGGCAAAACAAAGATGGACAATGGCAAAAAAGGAGGGAAGTACCCAACCCACACATACAGTACAGTGCACCCTGCTTGTTTTTTAACTTAAAATTGGCCTTAAAACTCCTCCTCGCCTCACTGCTATAAAAGATCCACCACTGTTCCGGCCGATGGCTTTCACGACAGCTCTTCCTGTCTTGTCATTGTCAGGGGACAAAAAGGCAAAGTGCTGGTGATCATGACTCCCTGTTTTAATTATCCCTCCCTTGAGCACTTCTTTACACGACACAACCGGCAGAGTAAACAGCTAGCTGTCAACACAGAGTAAAATATTAGCATGACTTGCTTGAAGCTACTGTTTCATTCTCCCCACACGGGTAACCATGATAAATGCAACCATTAGGACGTTAATAGAACGCTCTGAACGCTTTCCATCTCCATAAGATAATTGACCTGGTCCGCAATGCAAAGGTCAGACAGAATCGATGCATGAATGCATTATTAATCAGAGCCTTCGGTTTGTTTAAAAAGGATCAAATGACCTTTATGCAACATCAAATTGATCATCACAGTAGGAGCTGCCCTGCGAGAATAAATGGACCTCAAAGTACAGTATGAACCCAGCAGGATAAATGATCACTGACAGCCTCTGACCTCTAAACATTAAACCATGGAGTAACCAGAATCCCACCAGAGTGGAAATTTGGCAGTTTAGCAGATGTCCACCGTTAGGCGACGTCTACTTTGAGCTAAATCACGTGTCCAATCTTGATCATGGAGGGTCAAATGCAGGGGTATCCAATCTTGCTCCCGGAGGGTCAACAGTCCTGCTCCTGGAGAGTCAAGGTCTAGTTTTGCAGATGTCCCCAGGTGAGTGTATTTTGTTGATCCTGGTACATAGTTCCTGTCCAGAGATTTCATCCAAACCTATTCCTTACCCCTAAACCTAATCTGTAAGTCATTCCTAAAATCTGAGGGGAATAATAGGTGAAGAATATTGATGTAGAACTCTGTTTGTAAATCTAGACCTAACATAAACGGTCAATTTGTCAATCAAAGCTGGTCAACTGGTCAATTGAAATGTTGTCGCAGGATCAAGAAAGATGTTGGTCCAGGAACATGTTGCACTTGCTTGGTAAAATCCCATTCTGCCACATGAAATAGCTATTCAAGTTCTTCAGAACCACTGCTTCAGAACACTGTAAAATCCTACAGCAATGCATGTCACACTCCTATGTTTGTGCTTGTGTCACATCCTGCCTGCAGGACAGAACTTCATTCACTGCTTATGATACCACACTATCATGTGTATTCTGTTTCATGAGATATCAGCTAAAAAAAGGCATGTGAAATTTGTTAACAAATATTTTTGAACACCTTTGTCAACTTTTAATTTAATTTCTACTGAGAAACTGTATTGCAAGTTGTCCAGACATACCCAATCCATGTGATATACCCAATCCATGACTGCATCATTCCACACTGCCATTCACAAATCCGTAGCCTCGTAAGTAATAGAAAATAGTAAATCTCCTGGGCCTCCTGGGTAATCTTTGCCTGCCATTTTATGAGCATTATATGGATTCAGACACGCATCTTTTATTCCATACTCTTTTGACTTTGGATGTTACTAAAGTCTTTAGGAGTACTAGAAGTTTCTGGGATGCGTTTTCCCGAAACCATCGCAAGTTCTGATATTATAAACATAGTTCAGTGATTCAGTGTTCCTAGAATCCATCATTTCAATGAACATTGACAAACAGTCACATACTTGTGTGTTTGGAACTACCAACCCAGGCTCATTCTGATTACGTACCTCTATATACATTTCTGGAGAGAGCAAAATACGTCCCAGGAGCTAATTTTTTTTTGCAGTTTTTGTTTTCGCAAGTCCACCAGATGTGTACGCTTTTTCTCCGCTAGTGTCTGAAGGGAAAGCGCGTTCACAATTTACTGGATCTGGAACTCCATATTTGGTGACGTCGACTCGTTCAAGCAAAAGATCCGAACCCAACTCGATTCATTTTTTGACTCTGAGTCGACTATTTCGTTAAAGAATCAATAGTTTTAAACACGGTGCACTTTCGGATTTAAACCTCAGCTGCATGTTTTCATTCACTTAGTGCTGTGTCACACACTGTATGGAAGGTCATTTTCAAAAACCCATAATAGGGGCTCTTTAATCTTTAACCATATGTCGTTGGCGCAAATTTGAGGGGATCCTGGGCAGAATTTTTTTCCTGTATACCTTACCTGTATTTTTTCCTGTAATATCAAACCACTGTGTTCACTGTCACACTAATTTGGGTAAAATTAAATGACGTTCAATTGTGTCAAATAACCAACCTTTGATTTTGTTAATAGCACCTTAAATTGCCAATTCTTACTGGAGACGAATCCCTAAAGGTCAGTTTGTTGCTTCAAAACTCAAGTGCACACACAACAGTATTGGAATGCAGTTGCTGTAGTGGTTGTTTGGGGGAACCTGTGGGTGTGAAAAGCCACCTCAAGTTTTGTGAAACAGATTAAAGCTCAGCAGTGCCCTGCCTGTCGTCCTTGACCTTTCCCTGTCGAAGAGTCACTCCTTCACACCTCCGCTGAAAGCAAATCGGGATTTAGGCATGAAATCTATAAGGCAGGTCAAATCGATAAGTCACTTCTATCGGGGAATTATTAAAGTGCAAATCTTCCCGTTGATACGCTTAATTTAAAATGTAGTTCTAGACGTTTACGCCACATCTCACTGCCAGACTCTGAAGCAATGTTCAATTAAGAAATGATCCTTTTGCAAACCCAAGTGTGATATTTGACAAACATGGATATTTTGTGGAAAGCCTATTCCGGATTCAACAGGTCTGAATGCATTATGCTCAACACATACATTCCGAGGGAAAGTCGAAAGTAGTTTGGCTGTCGGGCGTGTGTAAGCTGTATCTGAAAATCCCCTTTCAATCTTTCATTTCAAAGCAAATCAGCCGTGGAAGTGCAAACAAGAGAATAACACAATAATGCAATGCATGGTGTTGTCTCAAACTAAAGGAGGAAATGGCTCAGAATCCCGGCCACCATCTGAAGATCAACCCGCATCCCACATCGCACAGGCACAAAGCAACAAACGCTCCCACCTAGCTTTCTATCTGAATGAAAATCAGCCCTCTCCTTTTATTGCAAAGGCGCCCTCAGGGACATGTGAATGTTAGTGTTTTCATTTGAGTGCTTTCCTCCATAGTTTTTTTTTTTTTATGCCTGCAACTGTCTCCTATACATGATTCCAAATCGCAGTAAGTGGGTTGAATGTTAATTCTGGGATGCTGAATAATAATAATGAAAGATTCCATGCTATTCCTAAGACACTAATTAAATGAGATTTTTTTTTTTTTTTAATTTTCGACTTTCTGAGCTCCTTTGTGCAAACAGTTTGTTTTCCAGCTTCCGCTGAAGTACAAGATGCTTTTGGGAAAATTCTTAAAACATCACATTTGCATGGAGATCATGGAGCTCAAGTGCATTTAAATCAAAGGAGGGACATTCCCAAAAACAAATACTAAAGCTGTGTTTTTTCACCACGATGATGTAGTCCAAAATGAAACATAAATTTTTCCCTTGCATTTTAACAAAAATTTTCACGTTTACACAGCACTTTCAAAACAATCCACATTTACACGTGACTAAAAATACTAAAAACATAGTAAACGTATGCATTACTATGGAGACATGTTAATACGTGGCTGTCAATCAGTTCAGTGGACCGGGAAAACTGCACTTCTATATCACGTTGTGTTGGGCCTTAAATTCACTGGGATTTGGATCCTATTTTAATGTCAGGAAATTTAAAAATAGAGACTTGTTGTGTTTCTATCACTCCAATATGACTGTAGACACACTATATTACACACAGTTCTGTTCAAACAGCCTTCAAAAGTTGATTTTGCATCATAGGTGCCTTTTAAAACTGCATTTATGTAAGCATTGAGCTTTTTTTTTCTTCAAATACATAAACTAACTGCATTTGTATTATAACACTTAGGATAAGTACAAAACTACCCAAAGGAGAAAAAAAAAAATCAATAGATAAATACATTATACATCAGTCGTCTATAGACTGACTTTGCAGTCAATTGTATTTCCATTATGATGGTGGTTTGGCACTAGACAGGCCCGTCGCCGCACTACACTGAGAAAATATTCCAGAAACATACGCATTACTAATGGATAAATCTCTTTGATGTATGGCTGGAACTCTCCCCTGACCTGCTTTAGTTTTCACATTTTTGAAGGATTCTGAATTTATCCCTTCAGCGCACAACTGCTGAAGCCAGCTAATGAAAAATGTGCTTAAGGTTCAGCGGCAGCGGCGCCAGGTGGAGTAGATATAAACCAGCCTGCGTGCATGTCCGGCACCTATTTATGGAAAACAAATGAGTTTGACACTGTCCTCCAACCAAATCATACAGGTGAAGTCAGAATTATTAGCCCCTCTGTATATTTTATCCACCAATTTCTGTTTAATGGAAATAAGATTTTTTTCAACACGTTTCTAAACATAATAGTTTTAATAACTAATTTCTAATAACTGATTTCTTTTATATTTGCCATGATGACAGTACAGTACATAATATTTTACTAGATATTTTTCAAGATACTAGTATTCAGCTTAAAGTGACATTTAAAGGCTTAACTAGGTTTATTAGGTTAATTAGACAAGTTAGGATAATTGTCAGTGTTGGGCACGTTCCTTTAAAAGAGTAATTAGTGATAGTTACTAGTTACTTCTCACAAATAGTAACTGTTAGTAACTGAGTTATAAAATTATAAAAGTAATTTAATAACATAATTATAAAAGTAATTAATTACCAGGGAAAGTAACTATTGTGTTATTCTTACTTGTAAAAATCTAATTTGTCAATTGACTATAAAATAAATATAAAACATTGTACACTAATCTACACTGTTTTAATGTTGTTGTGGTATAATGTGAGAGACAACGGCAGCATGTCTTCAAATAAATATCTAGATAGCGGTGGAGAAAAATGTTTTATTTGCTTTGACGTTGTGGCTTCGTCTCCTCCTTTGGTAGAGCTCACGTTATCACCTGCGTAGCCACTAATTTTGTGGTGGCATGTGACGATGTGAGGTGCTTCATTAGATTAGAATTACTTGTCACCGACGCAGAGAGACTCTTTTTTGCACAATTCATAATCATTCTTGCCTTTCACCTCAACGAAGGAAAAGAAGTTCTTATACTTCCAGTTTGCAAACGCTACCATTGTTCTGACTCCTGGTCATTGTTGTGTGCCACTGACTGTGCGTGTGCTTGTATGAACATCCGCTCTACTCTGCCTCTGATTGACAAACGATAGAAATGTACTCTATCTAAGCCAATCATCACGTTCTGTTACACCATGTTCACAGACACACCAATCATCATCACTGGTTGGTTATGTGTTCTGACCCAGCCCCGAACACACACACACACACACACACACACACCCACCCCAGAGAAAGAGAGGTCTTGTGGCTGAGAGAGACGCTGCTCGCATGATAACAGCTTCAGTGTTCTCAATTATAGTAACGTGCATTTTATTGTCAGTAATGGTAACGCCATTGTAACGGGGGAAACAGTAATTTATTTGACTACTCATTACTGAAAAAAGTATCACCGTTAATAACGCCGTTTATTTATAGCACCATTATTCTCATCACTGGTAATTAGTCATTGTATAACGATGGTTTGCTCTGTAATCAAACACAAAGATTGCTAAAGGGGGCTAATAATATTGACCTTAAAATGTTTAAAAAACAAATTAAAACTACTTTTATTCTAGCCAAAATAAAACTAAGACTTTTTCCAGAAGAAAAAATATTATAGGAGATACTGTGAAAAATTCCTTGCTCTCTTAAACATAATCTGGGCAATATTTGAAAAAGAAAAAAAAAATCACAGGAGGGCTAATAATTTTGACTTTAATTGTATGTATTTAAACAAAGTCCTCTTAAGGAGCCACTCGAAGTGGAACAAACCGGAAATGTGCAGCCATCTGTGCACAAACCCAAAGGCTCTGGAGTGATAAATTAATCAGTGGTATAAGCCAGCTCCAGACCATATTCTCAGTGTTTGCGTGCTTTAGATACATGAAATTTCCCGCCGTCTGCGTATACACACTTCGGAGTTTCCCAAGAGCAAATCACAGATGAGCCCAGCTGAGCCCTCGTGGCATGACGATGCAAGAGATCTCATGGTGCATTGAAAAAAAATAAATAAATAAATTTAAGGTAAGTTGTTGCAAACAATTTATATGGGCCGAATTTAAACAAAGAAATTAAGTTGAACATTACTCGAAATAATTTATCTAAATTCAGCCCATATAAATTGCTTGCAACCACTTACCTTAAAGGTGCAGTATGTAAGTTTGACACCCAATGGTTGAACTAGGTATTGCATTCCTGGATCAAAACAAACGCAAGCGCAGGTTGCCAGATTGAGGACCAACAAGGCTAATTTAAATCGTGTTCTAAATAAATGCAACGGCATGTGATAGAAGGAATATTTTCCATATTAAAAGGAGTTTTTGTTCTAACCAACACCTCGAATTGATATATTAGAAACGGCTTCTATTTCTTGGAGCTGAGCAACAGAAAACTTGATGTGACATGATCACCTCAGGTACACCTCATGTGCTTTATTCAGCGTTAAATGCTAATAATGTGTGCGTGAATGCCATTTTACATGACATTTATTGCCAAATACTACTGAAAGCAGCAGCAGATAGTTCACCTCAGATCTTGAAAATAAAATAAACCGTTTGAAAATTGAACTTTAGAACTGTGACTCAAAACCAACACATAGTGATTCAGCATCTACATTTAATAATGTTAAAGAGGTTTAAAAACACGACAGAAGAAGCACAGAACATGCGCTCACTCACGAAATGGTAAGGTTTATAATCTAATTAAGTAGATTATAAACCTTACCATTTCGTGAGTGAGTGCATGTTCTGTGCTTCTGAATGGCTGTATTTAAATTTCTGTCGTGTTTCGTCTGGTGCAAACATCCAAATTGCTTATCACTGCATATCTCGTCACGTAGCATGTTGTTAGGACACGGAGTTACAATGTAACCTGCTAACCTAATGTTTATGTTCGTAATATTTATATTATTTGCTAATTAATAACCAACCTAATGTGGAAGTCTGAATCTGCATCTCATTTCGGAGTCTGCTACTGTCCACCGGAGTTGGCATTTCGGTCACGGAAGCAAACTTTGAGAGCCTTTCTGAATGAATAAATGAAATATGCGGTTTTCCATGAAAGCAACCCAGTGTGGTGAAATATAATTGGCTAAACTGGCAGTGGACGGGTTAAAAAAACAAAACAAAGACAGTGTTCTGGCATGGAAAACACATTTTCAAAGTAGAATAACTGACATCAGCATTGTTTTTTAGATGAACAAGAATGTTCACTTGGCATGTTTCTTAAATATCTGCAAACATATTATGGTATTTTTATGCTTTATAAGAGTCAAAAACTTCAAATACAGCACTTTCAAATACAGCACCTTTAACAAAATGTAGTCAATCCAATGAATCTTTTTTTTTTTTTTACAGTGTGAGAGATCCAGTCCATACTGCATGCCGAGAAGCATCTGATGCACAACTACTGAAATGAAGGAACGCATGCAGGGAATTACAGCAAGCTCCACCGGAGGAATCAATGTTTATTTGAGTCACACCTCGTTTGAGCAATCCATCTCTCCTCTCTCTCTCTCTCTCTCTCTCTCTCTCTCTCTCTCTCTCTCTCTCTCTCTCTCTCTCTCTCTCTCTCTCTCTCTCTCAATTCAATTCAATTCAATTCAATAATTGCTTTATTGGCATGACAAATGTTACAAATGTATTGCCAAAGCATTTATAAAGTTTACATAAAAAAGTAACATACATACAGTTGCAATCAGAATTATTAAACCCCCTTTGAATTAGTTTTTCTTTTTTAAATATTTCCCAAATAATGTTTAACAGAGCAAGGAAATTTTCACAGTATGTCTGATAATATTTTTTCTTCTAGAGAAAGTCTTATTTGTTTTATTTCGGCTAGAATAAAATCAGTTTTTAATTTTTTAAAAAACATTTTAAGTTAAAAATTATTAGCCCCTTTAAGTTATATATTTTTTCGATAGTCTACAGAACAAACCATCGTTATACAATGACTTGTCTAACTACCCTAACCTGCCTAGGTAACCTAATTAACCTAGTTAAGCCTTTAAATGTCACTTTAAGCTGTATAGAAGTGTCTTGAAAAATATCTAGTCAAATATTATTTACTGTCATCATGGCAAAGATAAAAGAAATCAGTTATTAGAAAGGAGTTATTAAAACTATTATGTTTAGAAATGTGTTACATTCTCTCTCTGTGTTATCTTCTCTTCGTTAAACAGAAATTGGGAAAAAAAATAAACGGGGGCTAATAATTCAGGGGGTTTCATAGTTCTGATTGCAACTGTATATAATAAAAAAACACAGTAAATAGTAGTAGTAGTAGTAGTAGTAAAAAAAAAGATATTTATATATTATAATTAAATAAAATATAAATATCATATTATTCAATATATTATATTATCATTCAATATATCATATTATTATTCAATATATCATATTATTATTCAATATATCATATTATTCATACAAATCAATAATATTAATAATAATAATAGATCAGAATAAACTGTACATTTAACAATCAACATTTTAAGATAAAACTAATAAAAACAATAATAATCAGTATATTTACAGTGATTAATTTATAATAATCTAATTGTGTGTGTGTGTGTGTGTGTGTTTGCAAGCTCATCACTAATGTTTTTATGTTGATGGTTGATGGTCTCCTCTCTCTTTTTGTGACAGGCATTAATGTATTGTTCCGCTAGAAGGATACAATCAGTTTTTTCCCCGAGTAAATATTGAAGTCATGTTGTATTGTCTAACTCAGTGAATTAAGGGTAAATGCTCTGGAGTTTGGGGTAGAATGTTTCTCTGATGTGCTGATAGTTTGTGCAGCGGGTGAGGAAGTGTTCCTCCATCTCCACCTCTGCCTGGGCACAGTGTGGGTAGATGCGGCTCTCTCTGGGTTGCCACTTCTGTCTGTATCGGCCCGTCTCTACAGTCAGACTCTGAGCACTCAGTCTGTATTTGGTCATTGTTGTTCTTAATTTACTGTCCTTTACCGCACTCAAATATGTTGCTGTCGTATAATCTCTATTTAGGTCTAAATAACATTTAAGTTTACTTTGTTTTCCTGCTGCTTTTTTCCAGTAAATCACATACTCTTCTTTTCGTACATTTATCATTTGATTGGGCTTAATTCTCTCTCTCTCTCTCTCTCTCTCTCTCTCTCTCTCTCTCTCTCTCTCAATGCAGTTTACTTTATTGGCATGACGTACCTTTTCTTTCTTTAAAGTTTATTTCAGCTCTACTGTCTAGTTTAATGTGGTCCAGCTCTGAAATAGACACATATTCATATTTGAACTTCATACAAATTCATTTTAGTATTATGTTGAGTATTGTTATAGTCTTTATTATATAAAATTTTTATTTTTATACTTAAGAAATTGCGTTATCTGCTTTTGTTATTTTAAAATATATTTCTAGTTAGCTTCAGTTTTAGTAAATTTAATATATATCACCTTTTTAATGTATTTGTCATTTCTAATTTTTGTTTATAATGTTTATTAAACATTATTATTATTATTATTATTATTATTATTATTGTTAGTAGTAGTATATTAAAATTATATTGTTGTTAATAAAATAAATACATAGATAAATATATAATAATAATAATAATAACAATAATAATAATAAAATTGTACTACTACTACTACTACTACTAATAATAAAGTATTATTATTATTATTATTATTATCATCATTATTATAAATAATATATGTATTATCATTATTATTATTATTATTATTAATAGTATTATTATTATTATTAACAACAACAATATATGTTGTTATGCTGTAATATTATGAGTATACATACAAGTAATTAATACACAAGATTTTATCAGAATAAAAAATTATATGCAGCTAATCAAACAATATAAACTTGTCAGCCTCAAAAAAGAAAAGAAAAGAATAAAAGCTTACAGAAAAGTACTGGAATCACTGGAGTCATCATTATTTCATTTGAGTGTATATGATTTTGGCAGAAGTAATATTCATCTCTGCATGTCTAAAACTTTTTAATTAGGTAAAACTGACTCAGTGCATCTTTAATATAATTTTTTTTTTCATTCTTCTCTGCCCACACAGCTTTTGAGCACATCGACAGAAAAAGTAATTTCTGAGGTACGAAAAGTAATTATATTTCGATTAACGTTTTGTATTGTAAAGCACTGATGAATCATACACAATAACACCACCTAAATGTAATAGGAAAGTAAATGAAGTGCTGTTTTTGAATATATAAGCGAAAACCATTAATAGTAATGTCTCTTTATTTGATGTTAAAACATTTTTTGCATACACTGTAAAAAGATGCAGGGTTTCACACAATCCATTCATCATGTCCCAACACAAATCAATTAAGTTAACGTAACAAATTTAGGTGGATTGAACATAAAACATTTACATTTCCCCAAAAAATCTCCAGAATTGGTGGTTTCAGCTCATTTTAAATAAGTAGTTTGAACCAGCAGCAAAACAATTTTTTTGTGTGTGTACTGTAAAAAAGGATTGGTTGACTTAAAATAAGTGAGTAAACATGTTGCTTTTAAAACAATTAGTTGACTTTACTTTACAAAAGTGAGTAAACCCATCGTCTTAAAATATTTAAGTACACTGTAAAACAATAGTGGGTTCCACATAATCGATTTGTGTTGGGACAACATGAAGGAACTAAGTTAACTTATTAATTTTTACAAATTGAAGTGGATTGAACATAAGAAGAATTGTGTTGTTTCAGCTCAATTTACATAAACAGTTTGAACAAACAACAAATGTCATTTTTTGTGTAAATGAACTATGTGCATAATTATTAAAATTAAGTTAAATCAATTCAACAGTTCCAAGTTACAATGTGTTTTTTTCAAGTAAACTTGTCGCTTTTAAGCAACATAGGCTCATTTTGAAAACGTAGCCCTGTATACATTTCTGGAGATCATGAATTATGTAGCCAGAAGTACGTATGGCTGCATTTCGTCTTTAAAACAAACGCTACGGGGCGGTATGACGCCGTTCCTTTTCTCGCTTACCAGCTGACCACTTACCTCCGTGTGGACGGCTTTCCCACTGTTACCAGTTTGTCCAGTAGCTCGCCATGTATGTTGGTGGACTTGAGACGCAGATAGGAGTTGACCATGATGACGGGGTTCGAGTCCAGGGAAGAACGGTTCCAGAAAGCGGGTATGACAAAAACAGAAGCCAAAAAATAAAATAAACAAGTAAATAACAGAGTGAGAATGTGGCAAAATCTGAAAACGTGGTCAAAATCAGGCGAGGGCTTTTCTTTTTCTGGATCGCTTTTTAAAACTGTCGGTTGGGTTTAGGGAAGGGGGTGGGCGGTTCAATCTGTGCTTTTGAAAACACTATTGGTTGGGTTTAGGGAAGGAGGAGGGTCGGTCAGTTGATTGGTCAGTCAGTCAGTCGACAGTCAGTCATTCAGTCAGTCAAGCAGTCAGTCCACAGCGGCCTCTGGTGGATTTACGTGAGAACAGCAGGCGTGAATGGCACTCGCAAAAGAAATTTGAGATCTGAAAAAGCGTACACAGCGACCTCCGGTGGATTCGCAAAAAAAAAAACTGCAAAAAAATGTAGCTCCTGGGACATATTTGGCGCTCCCCAGAAATGTATATAGCGGTACGTTTTCAGAATGAGCCTGGGTTGCTTTTAAGGCAACGGGTTAACTCACTTTTTTAAATAATCACTTTTAAAAGTGTATTGACAAAATAAAGTTCACTGTAAAAACAGATTAGTTAGCTTTACTTAAAATGTGAGTAAATCTGTTACTTTGAAATTGATTAGTTGACTTTACTTAAAAAAGTGAGTAAATGCATTGGCTTAAATCAAATAAACAAAGTTTAAAAAAATGAAACTTAACAATTACAAGTTACACTGTAAAAAATGCTGGGTTCCACACAATCGATTTGGGTTGGCACAACATGAAGGAATTAAGTTAACTGATTATTTTTTAAAAATTTATGTGGATTGCACATAAAACAATTAAGTTGTCCCAAAAAACCCTCAAGAATTGTTGTTTCAGCTCAATTAAAATCAACCCAGGCTCATTATTGATACGCACCCCTACATACATTTCTGGACAGCACGAAATACATCCCAGGAGGTATGTTTTTTTGCCGTTTTTGTTTTCATGAATCCGCCAGAGGCCGCTGTGTATGCTTTTTAAGATCTCAAATTTATCTCGCAAGTGCCATTCGGACCTGCTCTTCTCGCGTAAATCCACTGTCGACTGACTGACTGACCAAAACCCCCACCCACCCCCTTCCCTAAACCCAACCGATAGTGTTTTCAAAAGCACCGATTGACCAGCGCCCACCACCCTCCTTAAACCCAACCGACAGTGTTTTCAAAAGCAATCCAGAAAAAGAAAAGCCCTCGCGGCAGCCTGATTTTTACCACGTTTTCAGATCTTTCAGATCACTGGGCAAACTGGTAACAGTGGAAAAGCTGTCCACATGGAGGTAAGCAGTCAGCTGGTAGCGTGAAAAAAACAGAAGCTGTCTGTGCCATCATACCGCCACGTAGCGTTCGTTTTAAAGACGAAATGCAGCCATATGTACCTCTGGCTACATAATTTGTGCTCTCCAGAAATGTATACGGAGGTACGTTTTCACAATGAGCCTGTGTTGATTTAAATAAAAAGTTTCAACAGGTTTACTTCTTTTAAATAAAGTCAACTTGTTGCTTTTATGGCAACAGTTTTACTCACTTTTTTTTTTTTTTTTCCTAATGGCTTTTTACAGTGTAGCTGAAGACTTCCAGATACTGTCAAAACAGCATTGTACAGTATTGTTGAGCTCATCCTTTCTATATGCTGCTGAGCAGGCATATTTACAGTATTTGTGAGACTTTGTGCCATACAGCAAATCAATAAGTGATACTATGTTTTTTTTTTCCCCCTCTCCCTTTTCCTGCCATTAGTGCCTGCAGTTCTCAATGCAGAGATCAAACTGACATTAGAAATGCCCGCAGGCAGCCATGGGCAGAGAGATGCCACACTGCTGAGAGAGAGAATGAGAGATTGGCACAGATACTGACTGAAAAGAAAGAGGAGCAAAGATCAGGTGGGAAGAAGGAAGGTGTGATGTTTGGTGGTGTCTGTAAAAGCAGCTGCAGTAGAGCTACTGTGCAGTGCACTTCACATAAACGTAATAAGAAAGTAAATGAAGTGCTGTTTTTGAATATACAGTTGGTCAAAATTATTCGCCCTCCTGTGATTTTTTTCTTCTTTTTCAAATATTTCCCAAATGATGTTTAACAGAACAAGGAATTTTTCACAGTATTTCCTATAATATTTTGTTTATTTTGGAGAAAGTCTTATTTGTTTTATTTTGGTTGGAATGAAAAAAGTTGTTAATTTAAAAATAAAAAAGCATTTTAAGGTCAATATGATTAGCCCTTTAAGCAATATATATATATATATATATATATATATATATATATATATTTTTTTTTTTTTTTTTACCCTAACTTGCCTAATTAACCTAGTTAAACCCTTAAAATCCACTTTAAGCTGAATACTAGTATCTTGAAAAACATCTAGTAAAATATAATGTACTGTCATCATGGCAAAGAAAAAGAAAATCAAAAATTATAAAATGAGTTATTAAAACTATTGTTTAGAAATGTGTTGAAAAAAAATCCTTCCGTTACACAGAAATTGGGGAAAAAAATATACAATGGGGGCTACTAATTCTGACTTTTAACTGCATAAGAAAAAAACAATTAATACTTAATGTCCCTTTATTTGATGTCAAAAACATTTTGCACACACTGTAAAAAATGATTAGTTGCCTTTACTTAAAAAAGTTAGTAAGGTGGAGGTGTGATGTTTAGTGTTGTCTGTTAAAGCAGCTGCAGCAGAGCTCCTGTGCAGTGCATTTTCCAGACAATGGTGTAACTGATGTTTTCTAGATCTAGGATGTGTTATTTTACTTTTCCCTTTACTTTTTGTATTTAAGTGGATTGAACATAAAACAATTGTCTCTTAAGAACTTAAGAATTGTGTTGTTTCAACTCATTTGAAATAAATAGCTTGAACAAGCAGCAAACTTATTTTTTTGAGTGTAGGAAACAAATTCCAGTTAAGCACATATAAAAAAAAATTGTGCTGCCTTAATTTTTTTAGTTGAATCAAACTAACTTTTCCAGTCATCTCAACTTACATCAATCAATCATTCATTCATTCATTTTCTTTTCGGCTTAGTCCCTTTATTAATCTGGGGTCGCCACAGCGAAATGAACCGCCAACCTATCCAGCATATGTTTTACGCAGCAGATGCCCTTCCAGCTGCAACCCATCACTGGGAAACACCCATACACACTCATTCACACACATATACTACGGACAATTTAGCTTACCCAATTCACCTATACTGCATGTCTTTGGACTTGTGGGGGAAACCGGAGCACCCGGAGGAAACCCACGCCAACATGGGGAGAACATGCAAACTCCACACAGAAACGCCAACTGACCCAGCCGAGGCTCGAACCAGCGACCTTCTTGCTGTGAGGCGAACGTGCTACCCACTGCGCCACCGTGCAGCCTTACATCAATCAAACTGACTAAAAATATAAAATTATATTATATTATATGTATAACATACTAAATTTAGTTGAAACCTGATTATCCTATTAAAATAAGTTAAAGCAACATAAAAAAAAGAATTTTCACTTGTTTCACTTGTCAAATGTTGTTTTCACTTTTTGTCACTACATATTTTACAGTGTGTACATTATGAATGTGTATCAGCCATTTTCCTCAGATGTCTCTCCTGTGTTGCAGTTGGCCCTGGGTTCCTCCTAATGCAAGACAATGCTAGACCTCATGTGGCTGGAGTGTGTCAGCAGTTCCTGCAAGACGAAGGCATTGATGCTATGGACTGGCCTGCCCATTCCCCAGACCTGAATCCGACTGAGCACATCTGGGACATCATGTCTTGCTCCATTCACCAATGCCACGTTGCACCACAGACTGTCCAGGAGTTGGTGGATGCTTTAGTCCAGGTCTGGGAGGAGATCCCTCAGGAGACCATGCGCCACCTCATCAGGAGCATGCCCACGCATTGTAGGGAGGTCATACAGGCACGTGGAGGCCACACACACTACTGAGCGTCATTTTGACTTGTTTTAAGTACATTACATCAAAGTTGGATCAGCCTGTAGTGTGTTTTTCCACTTTCAATTTAAATCCAGTGACTCTAAATCCAGACCTCCATGGGTTAATACATTTGATTTCCATTGATAATTTTTGTGTGAATTTGTTGACAGCGAATTCAACTATGTAAAGAACAAAGTATTTAATAAGAATATTTCATTCATTCAGATCTAGGATGTGTTATTTTACTGTTTCCTTTTACTTTTTGTATTTAAGTGGATTGAACATAAAACAATTAAGTTGTCTCAAAAAAAAAATTAAGAATTGTGTTGTTTCAACTCATTTAAAATAAATAGCTTAAACAAGCAGCAAACGTATTTTTTTGAGTGTAGGGAACAAATTCCAGTTAAGCACATATACAAACATTCTTGCTGCCTTAATTTTTTTAGTTGAATCAAACAAACTTTTGTAGTCATCTCAACTTACATCAATCAAACTGATTAAAATATTAAGTTACACTTTGTATAACCTATATCCTCTTAAAAAAAAATAAATAAAAAAAAAAAAATTAAAAATTTATTTATATCATAAATTTTAAATCAACAGTTCTGTCTGGTTCTTGAATCTGATTGGCTGATAGCCGTGCAATATTTTGCCAGTAACAGCACTCGACCCGCCTCTTCACCCTTCACACTTGAGTATTACTCCACCCACATACAGCGACAAGCAGAGGACACTCTACAGTTTGACAAATATTGCTGCTTTTGGGCAACATAATGTACTTTTGAGGCTTTTTTTAGTGGAGAATGTAGTTGTTTAGATTGCAACTGTGCAGTTTATTTATAAGGATAGTGCCTATTTTAAAATATTTATAATTTCTGAGACAGCGCGTCGAAGGCCATTAGCCTGCCATACTGAGTAACCTTAGACCAAAGACGGTTGACGTTGTCTATCCACAAGATGGCGACAGTACAGCATAATAAGCCCTTAGAAGATTAAAACAGAGTAATTTCTTACTACAGCTGATCAAACCATTATTAAACTGGTAAGTGATATTCTAAGTCGATCTCTCTCTTTTGTATGTTGTAGTGCTGTGTTTATACCATATAATTGTAGTGTATTGAGTGTGAGATGGGACTCGCATATCAGGAATGTGTGTTGTGTTGGCAGAAAGAAAAAAGAAATGCCCGAATGTGTTTAGCGTTTTTCCTTATCGCAAACACAACAGCAATCTGGTAGTGATTGTGCTGCTTTTTTCGGGGTTAATTATTGTGATATCCCGCTTGCAACATACTGTAGACTGTAATAGACTAATACTGTAAGGAGATATCTCTGTAGACGGATGGCATTTCATGTCACGTTCAGCCTTATAATCTTAAAATGTCAGCAAAATAACCTGTTATGTCATCACTTTAGACATTAGGCTAGAGAATCATTCAAATACTAGCTCTAAAGTGACGTTGGTGAATTAGTAACGGCTTCTGCTGTTCTGACGTCAACTGCAGATGCGAATGAATGGCGGAAGAAAGTAGTTCCTAATACAAAAGGGTTTTTAGACTCTCTGTGTTTGATTTTCTTTTTTATATACATGACTCATAGCAGTGCGATATGGCTGTACATCAGCACTGGTGGGACACTAAGGCACTCGGCCACAACGCACGCCTCCCACCAGTGCTGATATACAGCCACATCTCACTGCTACTTGTATGATATTGCTCAAATATATATGTGTTGTTTTCACTTTTTGTCACTACATATTTTACAGTGTGTTTGTCTTCATTATGAATGTGTATCAGCCACTTTCTTCAGATGTCTCTCCTGTGCGGCAGTCTGAACGTGGTCTGCTTTAAAGTGAACATTTCCCTGCATATTTCATCAATGCTAACCTAGCGTATAACCCGCGGGCGTGAGGTTGACATGTTACTGACATCATCTTACACATCAGGGAGGTTTATAAAGCTCTGAGCTTCTCTGAGACACCTTGCATAATCATTTCATTTCATTAGCCACTAGCTAAGCCCATGCTAAACCCTCTATGGGCCCAGCGCACCTCCGTTAGCATAATGTGCTTTTAATTGGATTCAAAAATATTCTTTTTACAGCAGTCAACGATTGTGGATATCAACATATCGCAATATGTTTCTCAAGAGAGCGTACTTCATGATCATCAAGATGCCTGAAAATTGCACATTTTTTGTTGTTGTTTAGAGTGTATACAAAGAAGCAGTAAGCTTGATAGTTATTCACTGCATTCGCATCCAAAATATAATGGGAGGGTAATGCTGTATTATGTGCAATCATATGAAATGGCACTTCAAGAAGCAGCGTTTTCTTTTAGCGCAGGGATTGTGTTTGTGTAAGAGTCATAAAGTGCCCTCTAAACTGTAATGAACGAGACATTCAAGTGCACACGATTGTTGCTAAGAATAAAAGAATGAACGAGCTGCACTTTACGTTTTCTTGAAGTTCAATGGGGCAAAAAAAAAAAGGTCTCATTATAATCATATTATTGTCATCATAAAATATTATAAAATATTTTTTTAAATAGTTCTTTACATTTAAATATTGAACGAATTGTGACTGTAGAGGTAATTAAATATTTTTTTATTTTTTTTATTTAAATTATTATTTAAAAATTAACTGTCCAATTGTGTAAATTCTCAGGCAGATATATAATCAGGGATTATTGGTGTTTCAAAACGAGGCCATATCCTTGGCCTTTTACTCATTAAAGTCCTAATGGTTAAAACTGTAACCGCTAACTTGGTCATTTCAAGACACCATTGCATGTGTTGAATAAAACCAGGCTCGTTATTTCAGGCATTTGCTTTCTTAATTACAATCTCTTAATTATGCAAATAAATGACTTAAACTGTGTATTTCACTTGTTTGGGTCATTTAAGTTGGTGTATTTGACAAAATAAACACTGCATTTTCAAAAGACTAAGCTAAACTAAGCTAATTGCTAACAGCTAATTATAGATATAAGGTCTCAGTGAGCAGAGCTAATATTGATTTATCTATATATTAGCACAATGCTAGTTAGTTACACATCCACAAGAAAAATGCAAACATTGCTTGTGTATTTTATGACAGTCTCTTGATAAAAATATCAACTGATGCTAGCTAATCATGGTTTTAGATGTACGCTACTGGTCTAAAGTTTAGAAGTTTCAAATGCATTTCTGTGATTCGAAGCAATAATTAATTATTCTTTTTATTTATTAAAATTATTATTTAACATTTAAAGGGCACCTGTGATGAAAATCATCTTTTTTAAGCTGTTTGGACAGAACTGTGTGTATGTACAGTGTGTCCACAGTCATATTGGGCTGATATGAAGACAATAAGTCTCTTTTTTTTTTTTTTTTCCTGACGTTAAAATAGGATCCAAATCCCTCCCATTTTGAGGCCGACCGCAACTTGACATAGGAGTGTGGTTTCCCCGCCCACCGAATTGATTGACAGCTGCGTATTAACATGTCTCCGTAGTAACGCGTATAATCATATCAACAAGACAGGACGTGCGCAAAGCAACCGGGAATGAAAGATCTGTTTAGCTCGCTGTGATCATCAATCATCATCAAATGTGATCAAGAATGAGTTTTACAAGTTTAACATGTTTTTAAAACAGTGCATGTTTGTAATGAATTACAGCGATTTACTTCAGCTTTACTTTATCACCACAGCCGCGTGTCAGTACAATTATAAAAGAAGACGCTTCAATCCCGTGTTGTGGACGTTAAATCAGGTTTATTTTGTACATTAACATAATGGATATCCATACAGCAGTGGATATTAATGTGTATCCTGTCACATTTGCCGTGCAAAAACAGTGCAAAGCTAAAAGCGTGTGCTGTCTGTGTGTGTGTATCTGTGTGTGTGTGCATGAACTTTGTAACGACAATGTGTGTGACTCATCGTTGCAACTCCACAACAAATACATCAAATAATCATTGGGAAAGTTCTTAATGTAATATTTCTCACAAACGTTACGAGAGGTTTGCTTCCTTTATGTCTGTCTGTTATCTGAGGCAGCCGAGGGCGGAGATTGAGGCACACTCTGACAGGCACGTGGGAACGGTGGGCGGGGAGGACTAGCATTAAAGGCACAGTCCACCAAAACAGCTATAAGATGCTCAGAGCTAAAAATAACAAACTTCTGAAAGGTGTAAAAAATAAACTGATGGGTGTTTTGAGCTGAAACTTTACAGACACATTCTGGAGACACAAAAGACTTATATTAAATCTGGGAAAAGGGGTAAACTAGGTGCCCTTTAAATGCTAATTGTGTAAATACACCCTTTTTTAATAAAACAATAACCTAGGCAGTTAATAGATAGATAGATAGATAGATAGATAGATAGATAGATAGATAGATAGATAGATAGATAGATAGATAGATAGATAGATAGATAGATAAATAGATAGACAGACATTTCAAAACAGAATGTTTTTTAATAAACATTAATAACAAAATGGTTAGCCTTATTATCACAATATTATAATTGTAAAATATTATTAAAATGTAAAAAATATATTATTATTAATAATAAATAAATATTATAAAAATGTGATTGAGGTGAATTTTGTAATGTTACACTAATGTTACATCTAATATTTTGTGGAGTAGTATTATTTTATATAATGGATTTTTGCTGAATTAAAATATTCTTTACCCTTTAAAAATTAAATTTTGTAAATATATAATTTTTTTACAACACAATAATTTACTCAGACAGTTTTTTATTTTACTTGTATTTGTATTTTAATTTATTTTGTATTTTTATTAAGTTTTATTTTGGCAGAATAAAAATATTAACTACCTATTAAAAATCCAACTGTGTAATTGTTTTTAACAACACAATAATTTACCCACGCATTGTGTTGTTAAAAACACGATGGAATTTCGTATATTGCACTGGTGTCACCTGCGATACACAAGCAATGTTTACATTTTTCTTGTGGACATGGAACTAACTAGCATTGTGCTAATATATAGATAAATAAATATTTAGAGGCATTCTGTACAAATATATATAATTAGATGTTAGCATTTAGCTTAGTTTAGCTAAGCCTTTTGAAAATGCAGTGTTTATTTTGTCAAAAATACACCAAGTTAAATGACCTAAACAAGTGAAATACACATCATTTTTTTTGCATAATTAAGAAAGCAAATGGCTGAAATAACGAGCCTGGTTTTATTCAACACACACAATGCAGTCTTGAATTTCCAAGTGAGCGGTTACAGTTTTCTACATTAGGCATTTAATGAATAAAAGGTCTAGGATATAGCCTCGTTTTGAAACACAAAGGGGTTTTGCGTATTGGGTGTCACCTGTGTTAACGTTTACAGTTTTCTTG
Source organism: Danio jaintianensis (assembly GCA_903798115.1). NCBI lineage: Eukaryota > Metazoa > Chordata > Actinopteri > Cypriniformes > Danionidae > Danio > Danio jaintianensis. The sequence continues at coordinate 4,787,818 of CAIGQV010019164.1, forward strand.
TGGACGTGGAACAAGCATTGTGATAATAAATAGATAAATAGTAGCTCTGCTCACTGAGGCGTTCTGTACAAATATCTGTAATTAGCTGTTTGCAATTAGCTTAGTTTAGCTTATCCTTTTGAAATCGCCATGTTTATGTTGTCACAAAGAAACCGTTAAAAAAAAAACCATTTAAGACACTAAATTAAATGCATTTTTTAAAAATACAACTTTTGTTATTGCCCTAGACACAATAGAAGTCATAAACTGAGTCCACATTAATGAATGAGGCCCAAACACAAATATGCCTTCTTACATTTGTAAAAAGCACAAATTAAAATAAGAACAAAGGATCATTCAGCAACCTGTGCTTTCAAGGCAGTTTTCCCATTGCAAAATGGCACCATATCTCTGCCCTAAGACCTCCTTTATTATCACACTGATGGTATGAAGCACTTTAACTATCCTGCTAAGACGACCACTTGTTCAGAAAAGGCCATTAATGGGTACGTGTTCCTCCACCCCACCACCTCCACCCCATTACATTCCCATCTGCAAGATGACGACGTTAATGATTAAAACAGGGGGCGCAGAGGAGGGAACATCACCCCTGATCCTCTCCACTCCTCCCAAAGCACAAATAACCACACACACCATCCATTTACCTAAAGCAGCGAGCGCCTCTGCTGAGAGTCCATTAGCGGCAAATGATGTCGCTAATATATTCCTGCACCACACACAAAATGAGCTTTATTATCCCAATGCAGCATTGCACAAATGAACCTTAGGTGATGCTGATATATCACAGGTGACACCCGTGCAATACGCGAAACCCCCTCGCGTTTCAAAACGAGGCCATATCCTTGGCCTTTTATTCATTAAAGGCCTAATGTAGAAAACTGTAACCGCTAACTTGGTCATTTCAAGACTGCATTGTGTGTGTTGAATAAAACCAGGCTCGTTATTGCAGACATTTTTTTTCTTAATCGTGCAAATAAATGACAAACTGTGAATTTCTCTCGTTTAGGTTGTTTAACTTGGTTTATGCAACAAAATAAACACTGCATTTTTAAAAGGCTTATCTAAACTAAGCTAATTGCTTCCAATTGCTAACAGCTAATTATAGAAATGTGTACAGAAGGTCTCAGTGAGCAGAGCTAATGTTTATTTATCTATATGTTAGCATAATGCTAGTTAGTTCCACGTCCACAAGAAAAATTTAAACATTGCTTGTTTATCACAGCCGTGCAATACACAAAACCCCCTCGCATTTCAAGACGATGCCATATCCTTGGCCTTTTACTCATTAAAGGCCTAATGTAGAAAGCTGTAACCGCTAACTTGGTCATTTCAAGACTCCATAATATGTGTTGAATAAAACCAGGCTCGTTATTTCAGCCATTTGCTTTCTTAATTGTGCAAATAAATGACTTAAACTTTGAATTTTACTCATTTAGGGGTCATTTAACTTGGTGTATTCGACAAAATAAACACTGCATTTTCAAAAGGCTAAGCTAAACTAAGCTAATTGCTAGCAGCTAATTATAGATATACAGAACGCCTAGGAACAGAGCTAATATTTATTCATCTATTCACCTTATTCTCCGCGTACGAGCGGGCGCAGCCATTTGAATCTTTTTATCTCAAGACTTCCGGTCTCATTCACTTCCATTCATTTTTAGATGTTAAAAACAGCTCGTTTTGCTGCTTGATGTTGCAAACTGATATTTTCTTATTAAATTATTCTACTTTGTCTGTATAGTCATGCAAACACTTGTTTGTAGAGCAACTTGTTTGACCGTTTTCTGCCGTTTATTATTCCTAGTCATTTCTCCCATAGGCAACTGAATTGGAAGTTCTAAAACAATCGCAAAAAGAAGAATAAGGTCAATAGTTTTCAGTGTCAGATGATCCCTCAGAAATCATTATGCTGCAAAATAATACTTTTCTTACTTAGAGTTTTTGTCTGGTTCCTAGTTCAAATATCTACAAATTCTTGAATTAAGAAGCATTTTAGCAAAATAAAGCAATCTTATTTCAAAGCAAACATAATATTATTTTGCTTACATTATTGGCAGATGTTTTTATGCTTCTCTTGATTTTTCCTCTTTATTAAAATATCATTTAATATTTTTCCCTAACATTGATTTCGGTATATTAGTTTCTGAACCATAATCTTAAATTATTTTGTTGAATTACCTCTAGCTTTGGCTTTGGTACTAATATATATGAGCGATATCACACGAGTAGCAGTGCGATGTGGCTGTATATCGGCACTGGTGGGAGGTGTGCATTGGCATGAGGCCCATTGCCTTAGTGTCCCACCAGTGATGATATACAGCCATATTTCACTGCTACGAGTGTGATATTGTGTTTATACAACAGTTCGACGGCATAATCGTGTATATAAAAAAATAAAACATGGAGAGTCTAAAAATCATTTTGTAAGAGGAACTACTTTCTTCCGCCATTCATTCACATCTGCAGCTGAGGTCAGAACAGCAGAAACCGTTGCTCATTCACCAACGTCACTTTAGAGCTAGTGTTTGAATGATTCTCTAGCGTAATGTCTAAAGTGATGACAAAACAGGTGATTTTGCTCACATTTTAAGATTACAAGGCTGAACGGCATGAAATGCCATCAGTCTAGAGACATTTCCCAGTATTTCTCTGTTGCAATCGGGAGATCACAATAATTAACCCTGAAAAAGCCAAAGCAGAGCAAACACTACCAGATTACTGTTGTGTCTGCAGTAGCGAAAACAGGAGACTCATTAGAAACAAACAGATGGCCAACCAAAATGGATGAGTGCTGTTATTTGCAGAGTATCGCACGGCTATCAGCCAATCAGATTTAAGAACCAGACAGAACTTGTAAAAATCAAATATAATATTGTATAGATTCCTATATAAAATATTAATTTAAAAGATATATCTGTGAGTACTCATTTATACTGAACACTTTAAATAATATAGAGAAAAAACCTCTCATCTTCTACACAGACTTAGCAGTTAGCGGGATGTCTTAAGCCAAGTTGACAACCTACAAAAAAAAGTTGTTCAGATTTGACTTTAAACCCAAACTCTGTTCTTGTCAAGCATCAGTCCCGCTTTCACACTTTCAGAGGCCGGACGTCTATGATGATGGGAAGAAAATTGAAAAAAGGATAGATTTCGGAGGAAACCAGTGAAGGGAATGTTGTTTGATGGATATCTCATTCTGCGTGGTCCTGTGGGTAAAGGCCTTCAAAACCTGGTAAAAAGCACCACCGAGCAGACTCTTGTAAACCTACAGCTACCTCAATTAAAAGACAAATTAGTAAATAGCAATCCTATACAATTAAATGCAGTCCAGGCTGGGATTTTGATTTCGATTATGCTACATTTTAGAGCAGCTATTAATATCGCGCTTTAATGATGCTCTAAGGTTAGTATTTACCAGAATCAGTAAACAATCTGATGAACATTAGCTAGTTTAGCTAACTTTAATTTAATATTTGTACACCTTTAAAGTTTGTCAAAGCTTTTTGTACATTTGGAGACAATTTGGGACTTTCAAAAAGGTTTTGAATGAATCCTGCTATTGTTTACTCGTACACGACTTGTTTCAGTTCCAATGTTGGAAACCTGTAACCATTGGATTCTATAATATTATTTTTTGACTATGGAAGTCAATGGTTACAGGTTTTTAACATTATTCAAAATATCTTCTTTGAAAAAAAAACTGTTTTGGAACAAGTCAAGGGTGAGTAAATATATGGCAATAAAAATACAATCAAACTGTTTTGTAAAAAGTCAAGTATGAGTATTTTGAAGAATGTTGGAAACCTGTAACCATTGACTTCCATAGTATTTTTTTTTTACTGTGGAAGTCAATGGTTACAGGTTTTTAACATTCTTCAAAATATCTCATTTTCAAAACACAAATTAAAACAAAAAACCTCAAACTAATTTGTAACAAGTCCAGTATGAGTATTTTGAAGAATGTTGGAAACCTGTAACCATTGACTTCCATAGCATTTTTGTTTTTACTGTGGAAGTCAATGGTTACAGGTTTTTAACATTCTTCAAAATATCTTCTTTTCAAAACACAAAACAAAACAAAAAACCTCAAACTAATTTGTAACAAGTCCAGTATGAGTATTTTGAAGAATGTTGGAAACCTGTAACCATTGACTTCCACAGTAAAAAAAATTTAAATACTATGGAAGTCAATGGTTACAGGTTTTTAACATTCTTCAAAATATCTTATTTTCAAAAAACAAAAACAAACAAAACAACCTCAAACTGGTTTGTAACAGGTGAAGTAAGAGTGTTTTGAAGAATGTAGGAAACCTGTAACCATTGGCTTTCATAGTATTTCTTGTTTTACTATGGAAGTCAATAGTTACAGGTTTTTAACATTCTTCCAAATATATTTAAAACAAAACAAAAGCACAACCCCCCCCCCCAAAACAACTCAAACTGGTTTGTAATAAGCACGAGCATTTTGAAGAATGTTGATAATCTGTAACCACTGACTTCCATAGTATTTTCTTTTTACTATGGAAGTAAATAGTTACAGGTTTTACCATTTTTCAAAATATCTTTTTTCTTTTTTGAACAAGAATTAGAATTTTTGGATGATTTATATATATTTTCATGTTTGCTGTGTTTTTTCTTATTTTATTTTGAGGGGTTTTGGCCACGTGTTAGCTGGTTAAACTAAATGACCAGTTGGACAAACAAATACCAATTTAACCAAGCTAAGAGACAAACTTGGAGACAACAAACTTAAACTGGTTTCTAATCTCTCTTTTGCAAGCTGAAATATAGTCCTCCTCCATTCCAGCTGTCACACACATTTCTTAGAGGAATCTCTTACGGATAATGATATTGTTTAAAATTCATGGACTTTTTTTTTTTTTTACAACTTGATTACTGTGAAAGTGCTATGGGCTGCTACACATTACCCTGTCAGAATTGTATTTCCTTTTTCCAGATGAGTAAGGGGCCAGTCAAGATCATTTTATCTCCACATTGATAAAACGATAAAACTCATAATAGTTTCCAGCGCCAGGACTGCAGGTAGCGTAACTTACAACACACTCCGACAATAAAGGCTTATTTGTAGGTAAATGCAACATCTCTGTTTGTTTAATCATTAATTCTAGATACTGCGGTCACTCCAGCTCGCTGTGGCATTTATGTAAAAATTGCTAGTGTTTTATGATAATTTAGACATTGAGGCTTAAACGTACTGTCCAAAGTTGTCAGAACGTTTGACATATACAGTTGAAGCCAGAATTATTAGCCCTCCTGAATTATGAGCCCCCCTGTATTTTTTTTTTCCCCAATTGCTGTTTAACGGAAAGGCACATTTTTTTCAACACATTTCTAAACATAATAGTTTAATAACTGATTTCTAATTACTGAGTTCATTTATCTTTGCCATGATAACAGTACATAATATTACTAGATATTTTTCAAGATACTAGTATTCAGCTTAAAGTGACATTTAAAGGCTTAACTTGGCTAATTAGGCAAGTTAGGGTTATTAGGCAAGTCATTGTATAACAGTGGTCTGTTCTGTAGACAAATATTGCTTAAGGGGGCTAATAATATTGACCTTAAAATGGTTTTAATTTTTTTTTTTT
>CAIGQV010019164.1:4806943-4836029 GCA_903798115.1 Danio jaintianensis
GATAGAACATTAGATAGATAGACGGAACAGAAGAACGATAGATGGAATGACAGACAGACAGACAGACAGACAGACAGACAGACCGACCGACCGACCGACCGACGGACGGACGGACGGACGGACGGACGGATGGATGGAATGATAGATAGATAGATAGATAGATAAAACCCTCACTGTATTCTTCTGTGTACACATTTTTTCCTTCTATTTTTGTTTTTTATACCAACCAATAGTATTACCAAAAGCAAACATAGGAGAAAAGTGCATTGCGACTACATAACTTAAACTTGATTTTATATTGCATTTACCTCTTTCTCTTTATCTCTTTTTAAATTTTTTCAATAATATGCCCCTATAAATATCATTAGTGTGAAAAGGAACAAAAGTAGTTGGTATCATACTGCTCCGTAGCATTCATTTGACCTAGAAACTGCATATAAATGACATTTAAAGGTGGCATGAAGTGCTTTGAAATGTGCATTTTTATTCGACGTTTGATGTAATCGCACCCGAAACATGAAGAGAGGGTGGGATATAATGTAGCTCCTCCCCTTAAAAAAAACAGCCAATATGTTTTATCACCGCTCTGCCAGTGGGAGTGGTTAAGTTCAAGCGCATCAAATGTGAAGCATTTTGAAGGGGGCGGGGCTTGTCAGATACTAGAGAGCATTTGATTGGTCACGATTTGGTAAGAAACTGAAGTATGACGTGAAAACCATTGATCCATTTGGGCGGAAGTTACAAACTACAAGCTTAACATGTGTATTTCAGTTTTATATCCCTCTAAATGCAAATTTTGCCACTGTTTTGGCGCGCAATAGCTTATAGATATCCTAAAAACTAAAAATACTAATATTAGTTCATGGGACCTTTATGAACATTTAAAAAAAACTGTAGGTTGAAGCACGTATTTCCAATGAGTGTGTGTTGGATACAAGTCATCAGAGAAGAAAACACCATCATTAATATTTCCACGAAATTAAAGAAACCCAGAACAAATACAGTGTCTTTCTGTTGTCATCTATAAGTAGCCGCATATCTGTACCTTTAAGACCTCCAGCATTCTACAAGCAGCTCCATATGGCAAATCTAAGGTCCTTCGGTAGGAATAAAACCCAGCATGTTCTCGAGCCCATGTGAATATAGCGGTTTCGTCGCGGATGAGCTAGATCTGCACCAGTAGCTGTATAGATGTCTAAACAACCGCTTTCTCATTAACTCTGAAAGCAAATGCTAAGCTCCCCCACAAAGCTTCCCACCGAGGGGACAAATCTTCACCATTGTTTCAGGAGTAGAAAAGGCCTTCAACATGAAGTTCACCACCTAGGTGTAGGCAAGCATATTGCATGCGTTGATGCTTTCCCTTAGGCTTATGCTAATGTATGAATTTATGCTCTCATTAATGCAGAATGGGGAATATAATGGGGTTTTACGGGATTTTAAGGTGGTTGGGATAGTTTCAGTGCAGTTTCTAATGTACTCGGATAGGGTTTTTGGGATTTTTCCACTAATTCGTTAATATTGGCCTGTCAAAAGCCTCACTGTACACTGTAAAAAAATATCTGTTAATTAACACTTTCCGTATTTTGTTTATTTTTGGTTTATAAGACCTTGATCTCCAACTCTGTTGACTTTTGATGTTGAAAATTCAACTCAAACAGTGATTTTATTGACATTTTAGAGGTGAAGTTCGCCACCTAGGTGTAGGGAAGCATATTACACACATTGATGCTTTTCCTTAGGCGCATGCTAATGCATGAATTTATGCGCTCTTTAACGCAGAATGGGGAACTTAAAAGGTTTTGCGTGATTTTGAGGTGGTTGGGATAGTTTCAGTGCAGTTTCTAATGTATTTGGATGGGGTTTTCCGGATTTTTCCACTAATTGGTTCAATATTGGCCTAAGTCAAAAGCCTCACTGTACACTGTAAAAAAAATATCTGTTAAATAACAGTTTCCGTATTTTCGGTTTATTTATGGTTTATGGGACCTTGATCCCCACTCTGTTGACTTTTGATGTTGAAAATTTAACTCTACAGTTTAACAAAGTGACTTTTATTGACATTTTAAAGGTGAAGTTCGCAACCTAGGTGTAGGGAAGCATATTGCTCGCGTTGAGGCTTTCCCTTAGGTGCATGCTAATGTATGAATTTATGCGCTCAATGCAGAATGGGGAACATAATGGGGTTTTGCAGGATTTTAAATTGGTTGGGAGAGTTGGATGTTTCATAGCAGTTTCAAATGTATTTGTATGGGGTTTTCTGGATTTTTCCACTAACTGAGGTGGTTGGGATAGTTTCAGTGCAGTTTGTAATGTATTTGGATGGGGTTTTCTGGATTTTTCCACTAATTGGTTAATTATTGGCCTGTCAAAACCCTCACTGTACACTGTAAAAAAAAAATATCTGTTAATTAACACTTTCCGTATTTTGTGTTTTCTGTTTATTTATGGTTTATGGGACCTTGATCTCCGCTCTGCTGACTTTTGATGTTGAAAATTCAACTCAACAGTTTAACAAAGTGATTTTATTGACATTTTAGAGGTGAAGTTTGCCACCTAGGTGTAGGGGAAGCATATTACACGCGTTCAGGCTTTCCCTTAGGCTCATGCTAATGTATGAATTTATGCGCTCATTAAAAGACACACATTAATGCAGAATGGGGAACATAATGGGTTTTTTTGCTGGCCGCTTCTTGACATTTAACACAGCGAAGCAATAAAGGGGTACATCTTGACTATCTGGCTGCCTCTTGACATCGGGACCTTGAGTCGCATTCAGCGCCTCATGAACGTGACACAGAAGGTCATCGCATAATTATGAGAGAATAAAAAGAAATTCCGAGGACAATCTTTTGTTCTGCGTTCAGGAAGAGGAGGGGAAATTGAATAATTGATTACACGAAATGTGCTTATCTGGGCACATTCGAGGATATTTTTAGGCAAGTCTGGAAGTTATCGATACATTGTATTGAAACAAGACAATAGACAATGAAATGCGGTTGGGTGTCATCACTCACTGGCAGATCATATTTCATTTAAACACCGAAGGCACAGAAATAAAATTAAGAAAATGCTGAATTTTATGATTTCACTATAAATGTTTTACTAAAGAATGCATTGCAATTCGCATTATAGGCAGTTGACATTGAGATTCATCATAATTACTGTAAATACAGTGGGTTTATTCATAAATTTATTGATTTATTTATTATGAGTAATCTATCTATCTATCTATCTATCTATCTATCTATCTATCTATCTATCTATCTATCTATCTATCTATCTATCTATCTATCTATCTATCTATCTTATTGGTATTATTAATGCTTTTTAATAATATGAACTCAATAGTATGCTAAGTTAAAATATATACATATTTGTATGTAAAGTCGGACATAACCAAACTAAATAATTAAATTAAATTAAATTAAATTAAAATTAATTAAAATAAATTTTCATTTATGCTAAATGCACATGTAAAATGTATAATATAATATAATATAATACATTTTAAATATGCTTTTATATATATAAAAAAGTAATATTAAAAAATATATATATTATTAAAAACATAATGAAAACTATATATTTTAATTATTTGTTTAAACAAACAAACAAACAAACAAACAAACAAACAAACAAACAAACAAATAAATAAATAACATAATTGTGAGTTAAAGTGAAATTTGCCTTTAAAAAAAACCCTCTCACTATTTTTGTGCACGGCTTTCTACACTTTTTGGATATTGAATGATGTTACCAAGCCTTGAGAAAAAAAAAGAGGCTGAGTTCTTCAAAGTAATGACAGCTGAAAAGATGACTACAATGTTCCAGGAGACAAATGAAAGTAATACGAAGCTCTCTTTTGATGTGATTTTTCCCCTCTGAAAGATATAAAGGTGTTTCAGAAATCGAGGCTGCCACAATCTCAATGTCATTTGTGAATTGAACTGTGGACCAGTGCACTTGTTATACATTTGACATGTCATAATTACCACTGTTCAGTGACCAGCAAAGTGTTGGAAATAATAAGTGCATATACTACAGGTCATAATTTCTGTAATCAACAGAGAAACGTTCATTCGTGCAGGTGTGTAATTGATAACTGACAAACAAAGACAGCGTAAGTTATACCATCAATTTTTACCAGACCTTTCTTAACTGAGTTGACAGCATTGATGGTTAAAGCTGAGCAATTGATGGAAAAGCACTTCAGAAATGCTTCCTCCTGCTTTCCAGGGACGGCGTGACATTGTCCGCTCTTCACATGCCTCTACACCAGATTTTTCCTCATATGGTCACTGCACACTGACATCTCGGAGCCGCACGGGGTAAGAAAAGAGACATCGTGCAGACTTCTGTCCGATGGAAGCTATTTTAGTGGCATGTAAATACATTTGAACAGCTGGTCTTGTAATTACTAGGCAGAAATGAGATTCCCCAGGATTTTACGGAAACATCTCTTGGTTGAAAACATATGCTGATGAAGCCAGAGAATCAAATTTATGTATTTATTTAAATTACACTCACCGGCCGCTTTATTACTGTCCAATTTCTTGTTAATGCAAATTTCTAATCAGCCAATCACATGGCAGGAACTTAATGCATTTAGGCATGGTCAAGACGATCTGCTGCAGTTCAAACTGAGCATCAGAGTGGGGAAGGAAGGTGATTTAAGTGACTTTGAACCTGACATGGCTGTTGGTGCCAGACGGGCTGAGTATTTCAGAAACTGCTGATCTACTGGGATTTTCACGAGCAACCATCTCTAGGGTTTACAGAGAATGGTCAGAAATAGACAAAATATCCAGTGAGCGGCAGTTCTGTGGGCGCAAATGCCTTGTTGATGCCAGAGGTCAGAGGAGAATGGCCAGACTGGTTCGAGCTGATAGAAAGGCAATAGTAACTCAAATAACCACTCGTTACAACCGAGGTATGCAGAAGAGCATCTCTGAACGCACAACACGTCCAACCTTGAGGTGGATGGGCTACAGCAGCAAAAGACCACACCGGGTGCCAGTCCTGTCAGCTAAGAACAGGAAACTGAGGCTACAATTCACACAGGCTCACCAAAATTGAACGATAGAAGATTGGAAAAACGTTGCCTGGTCTGATGAGTCTCGATTTCTGCTTTTGCCATCAACACCATGAAAGCATGGATCCATCCTGCCTTGTATCAACGGTTCAGGCTGCTGGTGGTGGTGTAATGGTGTGGGGGATATTTTCTTGGCACACTTTGGGCCCATTAGTACCAATTGAGCATCGTGTCAATGCCACAGCCTACCTGAGTATTGTTGCTGACCATGTCCATCCCTTTATGACCACAGTGTACCCTTCTTCTGATGGCTACTTCCAGCAGGATAACACGCCATGTCATAAAGCGCGAATCATCTCACTGGTTTCTTGAACATGGCAATGAGTTCACTGTACTCAAATGGCCTCCACAGTCACCAGATCTCAATCCAGTAGAGCAGCTTTGGGATGTGGTGGAATGGGAGATTCGCATCATGAATGTGCAGCCGACAAATCTACAGCAACTGCGTGATGCTATCATGTCAATATGGACCAAAATCTCTGAGGAATATTTCCAGTACCTTGTTGAATCTATGCCATGAAGGATTAAGACAGTTCTGAAGGCAAAAGGGGGTCCAACCCGATACTAGTAAGGTGTACCTAATAAAGTTTATAATTTATTAATAAAACATATTTATGTTTTCAATCTTTGGAGGGATATTTAGTGTATTCTGACCTACAGAACCTCTGCTTAGATATTTCAGAGGTAGATATTCTGTCTCCACTCTACAGTACATAGGGGTTGAAGAGGGGATGGTGGGGGTTGGGATCTAGATAAATTGCGGTTACAACATGAAGCCTTTTTGATTTTCACTTTAGATACGTTGTCTCCAAGAGGTTTAAATGAGGAGTTTGATATTCGTCCATTCGTTTAATGTTTAATTAGTTGTTTGGGGAAAGGTTTTTGGCTATATTTTGTTGCATTATTTTGTTATATCCGGTTATGTTTTTTCTTTATTTGTGATGTATTATTAAGATTTGTTTTTGTATTTTCATTTTGAATATGTAAGTTGTGTAATTTACTAATGTGTATTTAGCAATTTTTTTGTTGTGAGATAATAGCCCCTTTCACACATACAGATCATGTGTGAACAGGCCATTTTTGAAAACACCGGTAAATTAGTTCTGGCAATTTTCCGGAAAGAGAAGTTGTAACATTACCGGTAATTTGTCGGAATGCTGCTCTGTGTGAACTTGGAAGGAAAATTGCCGGAAAGAGCGCGTTCGAAACGTGAGACATCTACTCCAGCCAATCAGAACATTCAGATGCACATCCATGCTGTTTATGAAAATAAAAGCCTTTGAATATTTTTTCCAGACATATTCAGCTGCTAGATGTTAGTCCGTAAACGTTTCTGTGTTCCTTCTTAATGTCAAATGTGTAAAATATTATCGCTAAAATGCTTATGATAAACCTCTGTTTGTTCAAGCTCTTCAAGCTCTGCTTCAGTTGCTTGACGCATGTTCATGTGAAGGAGCCGGTGAGCGCCAGCACACACATATATTATGTACATCTCGACATGCGAAAGTGTTCCTCCATATGTTTTCATCAAAGTTGTTCACAATACTTATCCATCCACATAATTTGTAATGTAGTCAACCGTGTAAACATTTAGCTGTGGTTCGCGCTTCTGCCTTTGGGACAAAAGCAGCTGCATGAATGCTAAAGCTTTAAATAAAAGTGAAACCATCAACAAAAGCCTGACCACTTCGATGTTCACAAACACAAGCGCAGCCGTTTAGACGTCATTTCTGGTTAATGATGTCAGAATTTATCGATATTTTGGAATGGATGTGTGAATGGTGTTTTCCGGAAAAATTCCGGAACGTTCTTGTCTGTGTGAACAGCGCTTTTTGGAATTTACCGGTAAAGTCAGTCCGGAAATGTTCCGGATACTTAGCTGTATCACTGTGTGAAAGGGGCTAATGTATGATATCATGTGATCCGGAACTGTATAAAATAAGCAACATGCTGTGATGAATACTGTCTGATGAAGAGCCGGTGTGCTCGAAACATTACACGTTTTGTGTTAGCCTTTTTTTTTAAATTGTTATTTTTGGAGCTTTGGTGTTGCCGCCTTGTTGAATATATTTTTGCACTTTTTGCTGTTTGGCTGATTTAAAGTGATGTGCGTGCTTTTGTGCATTTTTTCATTACTCTGTATGTTAATTAATGCTTTATTAACACAACTTCATGCCAATATCTGACCTAATCTAAAGTAAGGATTATTTATGTATAAATCCCTTATAAATATTCCCTCTGAATAATACATACCTACCGTTTAAGTAAAACTTTGTTTGAATGTGACATTTGAATGTGAAGTTTTTGTCTGATACCCTTGATTTTTTCCCCAATCTACTGCCTGCATTTTGCATCTTTTCAATCAAAAGCATGTTCTGTGTGAATAGTGATATACTGTATGTTACTGTTATTCATAGAGTGCTCAGATACTGTAGAAAGCAATCAAACCTCAAAGGCCTGAAACTCTTTTAGAAACATTCATTTCAAATCAGGACGAGAGCGAATTTACAATATAGGCCATGAAAGAGAGAGAGAGAGAAAGAAATCTTTTACATTTGGTCAAGTGTTGGAGAGATGAAAGAGTGTGTTTTCTACAGGTGGTTTGTCAAGCCCACTCACCTGTGTGAGGCACACTCAGAATCGCACAATGTTTTGAGGTTGTCGAAATACAACTCATTACATGTGGAGTGGCAGGAAATCCACTATATGTACTACAAGGTCTAGTATGCCTATTGTAAGCCACCTAGTGACATTACCATGCTCACCTGTGTAATGAAAAAGCATGCATTTGAAAAGCCCCATATTAAAATGGGATCTATTGGGGGAGACAGAGTCCTTGTGGAAAGTCAGGTCAGAGAAAGGATATCTTACAATGAGAGAAATTGGACATGATTAACCCAGCGTAACCCCATTTTCTTCTCTGGGGACTCTGTGTCACACCATATTGAAAGATCGTGACCTCCTGAAGTCGAGAGAGCATGCCTGTGTTTAGCACTGATCCCAGAACAACTGAAAACCAACCGACAGATCAGTGCTGTTAAACCAGTTTATATGATGATAATAATATCACATTTCAAATAATACCGCAGTTCTTCAAATTCCCCAAAATCGGCCATTAAAATGAATTATGATAAGAAGAGATGGAAATTACTGAAGTGTTGCTTAAAGAAAAAATAAAGACTAAAGAAAATAAAGTTGAAAGAAAGTAACTTGAAAGAAATTAGATGGTTGATTTCCTGACAATGACTTTGAAATTAAGTCACAGATGACCTTCAAAGATGCGATTTATTAAATGAACAGTGGTGCAGCTGCAAAATTGACAAAATTTAATGCTTCAAATTATTTAAATTGTACATGATGGCTAATTAAATAATTTATTAATAAATTAATTAATTTAAGGGCAGCATGGTGGTGCAGTGGTTAGCACCGTTGCCTCACAGCAAGAAGGTTGATGGTTCGAGCCCCGGCTGGGCCAGTTGGTATTTCTGTGTGGAGTTTGCATGTTCTTCCCATGTTGGCGTGGGTTTCCTCTGGGTGCTCCGGTTTTCCCCACAACCCAAAGACATGCATTGAATTTGATAAACTAAATTGGCCGTAGTGTATGAGTGTGTGTGTGTGAATGAGTGTGTGTTTGGGTGTTTCCCAGTAATGGGTTGCGGCTGGAAGGGCATCCGCTGTGTAAAACATATGCTGGATAAGTTGGCCGCTCATTCTGCTGTGGTGACCCCTGATGAATAAGGTTTCAGTTCGAACCCGGGGAACAGACAAATGATAAATTTCACTTGAACGTAGGGCATAGTGGCTTTTTGACCTATGAAGAAGGGAACATAGGTATAAAAGGGCTAGACCAAGAAGAGCCTTGTAGACTAGAGTCATCCAGTGGGTGTACCTTCTTATATTCAAAGAAGGCCACTCAGAAGAACCACAAAGTAACAACTCTATCTCCAAAAAAAAAAAAAAAGTGTTTGAACACAATACCTTTATTATCGCAAAATGAATTATTAACATTGTATTTTCCAAAGCAGGTGTAACAGTCTGCATACTGATAAAAAAAAACACGAAAAGGAAACAACCTTCAAAATTCAGCTGAGGTTTTGATTTCAGATGCTGTTGTAAGAGGCTTATTATCACTTTGGGTCAAAAAAACAAAGCAATTTTTGAAAAAAATACAAATAATTACAAATAAATCAGAGTTTTCTGTGGTGCAGAATCTGTGTAGGTCTAGTTATTAGTCATAACACTATTTACAACTACCAACAGACAACTTTTTGCCTTTTTTTTTTTACTCTAGATCAGAATTTCAGGGGTCTGAAAACCAATCTTTTGAAAACATTCATTCATTCATTTTCTTTTCGGCTTAGTCCCTTTATTAATCTGGGGTCGCCACAGCGGAATGAACCGCCAACTCATCCAGCATATGTTTTACGCAGCGGATGCCCTTCCAGCTGCAACCCATCACTGGGAAACATCCATACGCACTCATTTACACACGTACACTATGGACAATTTAGCTTACCCAACTCACCTGTACCGCATGTCTTTGGACTGTGGGGGAAACCGGAGCACCCGGAGGAAACCCACGCCAACACGGGGAGAACATGCAAACTCCACACAGAAATGCCAACTGACCCAGCCGAGGCTCGAACCAGTGACCTTCTTGCTGTGAGGCGAACGTGCTACCCACTGGGCCACCGTGTATATATATATATATATATTTTTTTTTTTTTTTTGAAAGTGAACACAATACCTTTATTATTACAAAATGAATTATTAAATTATACTTTCCAAAGCAGATGTAACAGTCTGCATACTGATAAAAAAAACACGAAAAGGAGGTTTTGATTTCAGATGCTGTTAGAGGGTTATTATCACTTCATGTAAAAAAAAACAACAAAAGTAATCTTAAAAAAAAAAATACAAACAAATAAAAATAAATCTGAGCAGATTTCTGCGAGCACAGATTCCGTGTAAGCCTAGTTATAAGTCATAACATCATTTACAGAAAGTTTTTGGCTATTCTTTTACTTTAGATCAATGTTTCAGGGGCCTGAAAACCACTCTTTTGAAAACACATTTTAAAGTTTTTGAACACAATATCATTATTATTACAAAATGAATTATTAAAATAGTATTTTCCAAAGCAGGTGCAACAGTCTAAATACTGATTAAAAAAAAAAAAACAATCTTCAAAATTCACCTGAGGTTTTGATTTCAGATGCTGTTGTACGAGGCTTATTATCACTTCGGGTCAAAAAACAAATTAATAAAAAAAAAAAAAAAAAAAAAGAATAAATAAAATTCAGAGTTGTGGGCGCAGATTTCATGTGGTCCTATAAGTCAAAAGATCATTTACAACTACCAACTACCAACAGAAAGCTTTTGGGCTATTCTTTTAATCTAGATCAACGTTTCAGGAAACAACCTTCAAGGAAACAACCTTCCGAATTCTGATTTCAGATGCTGTTGTAAGAGGCTTATTATTACTTTGGGTTAAAAAAAACAAAGTAATCTGTAAAAAATACTAATAAATACAAATAGAGTTTTCTGCAATCGCATATTCTGTGTGGGTCTAGTTATAAGTCATAATATTTTTAAGCAGGCTTTCTTATTTTTCATAGTGTTATTTTAGATTTAAGATGTGTTTGTATTTGTAACTTTCCTATTTTTCATGTATTTGAAATTATGTTTGCCAACGTTTTATTAATTGTTTTTGGTATGTTTGTTGTAAGGTGACCTTGGGTGTCCAGAAAGGTGTCATTTATAAATAAAATGTATTATTATTATTATTATTGTTATTATTATTATTATTATTATTATTATTATTATTATTATTATTAGTAGTAGTAGTAGTATTATAACATCATTAACAACCACCAACAGACATTTTGGCTATTCTTTTACTCTAGATCAGCATTTCAGGGGCCTGAAAACCAATCTAAAGCCAATCTACCAAAGCAGGTGTAATGCTGTGTTCATTCCAGATGCGGCATGCATGAATAAATCACGCTATTCGCGCGTAAATAGATGTGTGTACATTTTGAGTTTCCTGCTTTATTCGCATGTCAAATTCACTTAATTTGCGCATGAAATTCACTTCAAAACAGATGTGGATTTGCGTCATGGGTGGGGCTTCTGTCTTACCGGTGACTCTAGTTTCGTTGCTAAATGGCTAACATGGATTTAGTAGGCTGGTAGGCTCAGAAGGCTGTTCTCATCCAACCATATGGTTAATCAGCTATAGATCACATACGGCTGCGGCCGGAAGTTAAGGACAATTATTTATATTATTTATAAAATTTCCGATTAATTGTATTTAATTAACGTCTACCCCTACCCCAACCCTAAACACAACCGTCACAGTAATGTAAGATCTGGATCTGGTGTCTTCTCTATTAGTATAGCTGATTAACCATGTGGATGGATGATAACAGCCTTCTGAGCCTACCAGTAGGCGCAGAAGGCTCCTACTGGCCCATATCTTTCAGCTGATAACCACTGATAATGCCCATTCAATCGAGTGATAACATTCGAAGCGGGTGGAAAAACAGCGTAGATTCATTTAGCGCCATGTCTGAGTCCACTAGATCCTTTCAGAGGTGCACCCAGCTCTGTGAGTTCATCAACTCCTCCAGAAACTATACCTGGATGATGGAAGCTTTCAGCGGTGCTTCTGACTGAGCCGAGCCCAGTTTGATGAGCTGTTGTCCCGTGTCAGCAGGAGGATTTCCCCTCACGACATCAACAACAGGTGCTACGTCATAATCACGCCCCTACAAGAGCAAGCTCCTGATTTGTTAACGCGGCACGAATGTTCACTAAAGTTCACATTTTCCAAGTCGAGCGATTTTCGCGACTTGTGCGTTAAGAGTATCAAAAGCACAAAAAGCTCAATTCGCATCGCTTCATTCATGCAAATCGCATCATTCACGCCACCTCATTCGCGCAAATAGCGCCGCAGGATGTCTATTCGTGTCTTTACATTGACTTAACATGTAAATCACTCGCGCTTGATGCTTCATCCGCGTCTGGTGTGAACGCAGCATAACAGTCTGAAAAAAAGGAAACAACCTTCAAAATTCAGCTGAGGTATTGATTTCAGATGCTGTTGTTAGAAGCTTATTATCACTTCGGGTTATAAAAGCTAAGTAATTAAAAACAAATACAAATAAAACAAGTTTTCTGCGGGTGCAGATTCTGTTTGGGTCTAGTCCTAACATCATTTACAACTACCAAGAGAAAAGCTTTTGGCCATTCTTTTACAGATCAGTGTTTCAGGGACCTTAAAAATCTTTTTTTGAAAAACAAAATGCCTTTATTATTACAAAAAGAATTATTAAAATAGTATTTTCCAAAGCAGATGTAACAGTCTGAATACAGATAAAAAACAAAACAAAACAAAAAGGAAACAACCTTCAAAATTCAGCTGAGGTTTTGATTTCAGATGCTGTTGTTAGAGGCTTATTATCACTTCGGGTTAAAAAGACAAAGCAATCTTTAAAAAAAAACAAAAAAACAGACTACTTAAATCTACAATGGTTAAGTTGTGAGAGAAAGTCTCCGTTTGAGGCAGATTAACTTTGACAAGGCAGGTTTGAAATGCAGACGGCGACACTTTCAATTACACACGAGTCACGTATGTGGAAGTCTCTGTTTTTTTTTGTAGCGAGTTTTCTCCACCGCATTTATCATGGATCAGCTATGATAGATGCGACCATTCTTTAGTGTCGCGTCACTGCTCGGTCAACAGCGCTGACCATTAGAGCCAACCACAGTCATTTATGTTGAGCGAGTGAACACAATAGCCGCTTTTACGCAGTGATACTGGTAAATATCTGGAAAATTATCTGAATGACTTTACCGGTAAATTAAAAAAGCGCTGTTCACACAGGCAAGGACGTTCTGGATTTTTTTCCAGAAAAGACCATTCACACATCCATTTCAAAATACCGGTAAATTCTGACATCATTAACCAGAAATTAGCTCTAAGCGGCCACGCTTGTATTTGTAAACATAAACAGAGTCACGCGGTTGATGGTTTCACTTTTATTCAAAATGTTAGCATTCATGTAGCTGCTTTTTTTTGTTCCAGCGACGGATAACCATAGAAAAAAATCTCTACCATCCGAAGGCGGAAATGCAGAGTGTGCAGGTAAACTTACAGAGGTTTATCATAGGCATTTTATCCAATAATATCCAGCTGCAGACCCGCAGACCCACACACGTTTCATGCACACACAATCCAGCACACACGATCTAGGCAAACCATATATGGTTACGACGGGTGTTAATGTTATTAACGTCTTCTCGGTCATCGTCATCAATATATTTATATATATATATATTTTTTCATAAATATTGTACACAATAAACAATAGTATATAGCCTACTATTTCACAAATATGGTGATCGAGACGGGCGAATGGAGAACATTGTTTCCGATCGCCATTCAATATAATAGACTGAACAGTTCAGATCAGTCATCATAGATGATCAGTCATTATTTATCTGACAGAGTCAATATAGCAGATGCTCGTTTGCTGGCCTTGCTGAAACATTTTTCAGATGTATATGAACGATCTAAATGGGACAGGTTTAATTTATATAATGGATTCATTATAATGAAGGAAATAATAGCAAGTTAATATGTATAGGCTATGATACATCTTTATATGTAATACAAATCTTTTTACATTTAATAAATGTACAACACTATATTAATATTTTACTCCAGCGATTAAATAGTATTTATTTGCTTAATTTTCTAATAACTTTATAACTGTAATTGTATATTATTAACTATAGTAATTCATTTTAATGTGACACATTATGTTTTGTTTTTTATATTCATTCATTCATTTTCTTTTCGGCTTAGTCCCTTTATTAATCTGGGGTCGCCACAGCGGGATGAACCGCCAACTTATCCAGCATATGTTTCACGCAGCGGATGCCCTTCCAGCTGCAACCCATCACTGGGAAACATTCATACACACTCATTCACACACATACACTACGGACAATTTTAGCTTACCCAATTCACCTATACCGCATGTCTTTGGACTTGTGGGGGAAACCGGAGCACCCGGAGGAAACCCACGCGAACACGGGGAGAACATGCAAACTCCACACAGAAATGCCAACTGACCCAGCCGAGGCTCGAACCAGCGACCTTCTTGCTGTGAGGCGAACGTGCTACCCACTGCGCCACCGCGTCGCTTGTTTTTTATATTTTACTACAAAACGATTTTAACTAAGCATGACGACATTAAGATCCTGAATTAGTTTATTACACGTAATCCTACAATTAGATGGTCTATTATGTTTTCTTTGTGTATGTGGATACGTGAAAGTCATAAGTGTTTTAACTAATTATTTTTATTTACATAATTTGAGTTACAAAACTGCACAGATGGTAAAATGATTGTTACGATATAATAATGAAATAATGACTGAAATGGGAAACCCTAAACTGTTCACACTCTAATGAATGGCAATCGTAGCACGGGCGGTCTCGATCGCCATATTTGTGAAATTCAGTAGGTGGCGATAATGTTCCTAAGGAGTTAGTCGTCATTAAACAAGAAAAAATAGAAGACTGATCCGTCATTAACCATATATGGTTCGCCCCTGCCTAGATCGTGTGTGCTAGATTGTGTGTGCCTGAAATGTGTGTGGGTCTGCGGGTCTGCAGCTAGATATATCTAATTTTATCGATAATTTTCTCCAAAGATGATACTAAGAAGGAACATAGAAACGTTATCTAACTAACAAGCAGCATTTAAATGTGTCTTGGGAAGGATTCAAAGGCGTTTATTTTCATCAACAGCATGGATGTGAATGCGTCTGAGTGTTCTGATAGGCTGGAGTAGACATCTCACGTCAGACCGTTCTAAATGTGAACATGAGCTGCGTCCCAAATGGCACACTATACACTATGCACTATGTACTTACACACTCAACAGCATATTATATGTATGTAGTGTCGTCCAAAATGGAACACTAATGTTTTTTTTACTAAGCGGAAATTCAAACTGTTTCCCTGATGGCGTTTGACGGTTGCCAAATTAGAGAAATAAATGACCAAACTACCAAATAATACCTGCCATGAGTATATAACCACATTCACCATCGGGAGGCGGTATAATCACTCCCGTAGGAGAATTTTGCTTTCACAATCCAAAATAAATAAAGTAATCCAACATGAGTGCCCGATAGCTCCGCCCCTTCCGCTACATGGACAAAGCTGCAGTCGTTGAGTGTGTGAAGTGTCCAACATTCCACACTTCATTTTAACAGTTAAACAAGTGCATCATCCGGGAAATTAATGTGCACTTATTCTTTTTAGAGTTTTCAGTGTGAACGCACTACTTACACTATTTATACTACAAAATGGCGTAGAATAGTGCATAAGTATGCGATTTGGGACGCACCTATGCTCTTTCTGGCAATTTTCCTTCTGCGTCCACACAGAGCAGCATTCTGGGAAATTACCAGTAATATTACAACTTCTCTTACCAGAAAATTGACGGAACGAATTTACCGGTAATGGGTCCCTTCACACATGATTACACATGATCCAGGTCTGTATGTGTGAAAGGGGCTACTGACCAATCATAGGTGTTTAAGAACTTGCTCAACAACGCTCAAAAAGCACCCGGGATTAAAATTAACATTTGTTTATTTGCTATAAATGCTCCTGTTGTCTTCTGTGCATGTACTTGAGTTTTAATTGATACATTCAAAAAGCGTGTTTTATTTGTGCAGGTAAACTTAAAGATACAGCTCATATATCTGACTGCTTATTAAAAGACAAAATTGTATTCTTGTGTTGTGAATTAAAATCTAAAATTGTGAATTAAAAGCATTGTCATAGATATGATAATTGAATCGAATCGATGACATAATAATCGTAACCGAACCAAACCGTGAGACCAGTGGAGATTCACACCCCTACTATTGGCTCCCTCTGTGTCTGGTGACCAATCGCGTCATGCTAATGTGCAGGAATTTCTCTTTTTATTGGAGCGAGTGGGAGCTGGATCATTTTCAGCAAACGAAACCTAATAAATTACTCTGTTCTTCACATAAAAACATTGTATGGCTTCACAGGAATTGGAATGCGACACAACTTGTTTGTATCACGTTTAGATTATTATTATTATTTTTTTCAATAAATACACATGACTCCACACTTTAATTTGCCTGCTACTGATTTATGTTGTTCAGAAGTGGATAGGTTTAGGGTTAGGTGTGAGATATGAGCTCCAAAATATTTGTGTAGGTATGCGATTTTATAAAATTATTCGTATTTTTCAAATACACACAACCCTTTTAATGGGATGCATAATGGGGACAACCAAAAGGATCAGAGTACACGGCACGTCACAAAACAATGCTGGAGGGGCGGATAAGCCATTGACTTCCATAGTATTTGATTTTCCCACTATAAAAGTCAATGGTTACAGAATTTCAGCTTTGGAAATATCTCAAAGTATCTCAAAATATCTCCTTTTGTGTTCAACAGAAAAAAAAGAAACTCGTAAATGTTTAAAACCACACAAGGATGAGTAAATAGTAAGTACATTTTTTACATTTTTGGGTGAACTACCCCTTTAATAAATGAGATAATAAGGAAATCATGCAGTTATTGGAGGGATGATATGTTTAATTTTTAATCCTAATTAACAACCATCAAACAGACTCACAAAAATCGCCGTTACTAATTCATATCTGTTTCGGGATTCTCCTTTTTGATGAAAGGGAGGAGAATCCGGATGATTAAAAAACGGACTGCCATATACTGGATGAATAATTGAACTGGTGTGGCCCCTTTGACACGAAGTAACAGATAACTATTATCACCATTCCAGTTGCGTAAGTCGTTTCCGTCAGCCCTGTGGTGACAATGTGATATCGTTGCAACTGCATAATGGGAGTTGAAAGAAACTTCTTGATGTGTGGGCCGATAATATAATAAGATGATTATTCAGGGGCCAAACATGCACATGAAGTGATTGTGGCGTGCTGGGTAAAGGTCTGTCTCTGCTCGGCGAGTGCGACTTTATTCAAGTGTGCGCTGCAGTCAATACTTGTATGTCAGTGCAGTAATTGACCTGAATTGAGGCGAGCAAAGCCTTAAGGCCCCATCAAGATTAATTACATTCTCACACATGCAAATCAATGCATTGAGTTGGAGGGCTGTTCTGTACATCTCTAGTCACCCTTGTTTTAGAGAGTAATAATTTATTTTCGGGTCTGGAGAACACTGCTGCATATTGTAATTATTTTGTTCTCAACCCATTTTTTAAATCTCTTGGGGGGGAAGTCTGGGAACTAATTAATTACTGGTGCTTGCTAAGGCAATCATCACTATTACTATTGCTAACGCTGAATTCTGGTGTGGCGCACATGCTAGTGCTGAGCATCTGGCATTATAAGTTTCACCTGCAAGAAATGTGCAAAAGGGGATGTAGTAAACTTATATTAATAGAATAACTGGGTTAAATCTAATTAAAATGTTATATAAACTCAAAGCAGTTAGCAACGCCCTAGGAATCGTCCATAATATCCCAAAAAACAATAATGTACTGGGAAAAATACCAAGCTATCTTCTTGTCATAACTTACAACATACTGCACTGCAACAAATTCATTTCTTACTTCGCGTTTTGGTCTTGTTTCTAATATAAAACATCTAAAAATTCTTAAACCAAGAAGCATTTTCTAGACGAGTAACAAAAATATAGTTTTATTTTCAGAAATAATACGTCAAAAATTAAGTTTTTCCTTGAAACAAGTTAGATAATCTGCCAATAAATAAACTTATTTTAACCCCAAAACAAATTGATTTCACTTCCCCCAAAAATCTTTAGATATTTGGTCTAGAAACAAGACGAAAACTCATAGGGGGCTAAGTAAAACTTTGTAATGGGGGTTCCAATCAGACCCAACCCCAATCTGTCTTTCAGAGCAGTTTCACTGTCAACAAGCAATGATGAGTTCAAAAATCACTCATAGTATCACCTTAGCAACTACTGAGGAAACCAATAGTATCTGGATACAGCCTTTATGATGCAAGCTGAGACTGCATATGTCAGCGCTGCAATGTCAGACACAATGCGCTCAATGGAGCTAGTGACGTCACTGTGAGGGGTAGGGTTAGGGGTGGGGTTAGGTGATAGCCCTTGTAATAGCCCAAATAATCACTAAGAAACCTTCCTTAACTTCTAATTGTCCATATAAGAATATAGGGAGAATAAGAAATCATCAAACAACCACTCAGAACACCTCAACAACTTCTTAGTAAATGCGTATCAAAACAACTTTACAAATTCAAATACTGTGAAAGGCTTTACTCAAAACACCTTCGCATGCAGTAATCAACATTTTTAGCAACTATTCAGAGCACTTAAAGGGAGAGTTCACGCAAAAATTAATATTTCCCACTATTTACTCTATCTCAAGTGGTTATAAAACCTTTATGAGTTCCATTCTTCTTTTGAACAGAAGAAAAGATATTTTGCTGAAAACCTGTAACCACTGACTCCCGAAAAAACAATACTATGGAAGTCGGTGGTTACAGGTTTTCAGCATTCTTAGAATATCTTCTTTTGTGTTTAACCGAAGAAAGAAACCCATAAAGGTTTAAAACAAGTCTAAAACTAAAACGATCCCTTGAAGTAACTTGCTTTGCAGCAAAATCTAGACCTCAGTGTGTGATTTAGCAAATACAGAGAAAGTTGTCAGGCCAACCACAAAAATATGGTCATGATTTTTTATTTATTTATTTATTTGTTTGTTTGTTTGTTTGTTTGTTTGTATGTTTGCTTGCTTGCTTGCTTACTTACTTACTTATTTATTTATTTAATTATTACAAATGCCAGAATGTATACAGTTGAAGTCAGAATTATTAGCCCTCCTGAGTTATTAGCCCCATTGTATGTTTTCCCCCAATTTCTGTTTAACGGAAAGAAGATTTTTTCAACACATCTCTAAACATAATAGTTTTAATAACTAATTTTTTTTTTATCTTTGCCATGATGACAGTACATAATATTTTTTTAAGATACCAGTATTCAGTTAGGGTAATTAGGCAGGTCATTGTATAACTGGCTTGTTCTGTAGATAATCGAGAAAAAAAACATTGCTTAAAGGGGTGGTCCACTACGATCTCATATTTTAAACCTTAGTTGATGTGTAATGTTGCTGTCTGGACATAAACAACATCTCTGAATGTAAGATGCTCAAAGTTTAATGCAAAGGGAGACATTGGCTTTTACAGAGTTAGCTTAGCAAAGCCTACAGCGAACGAATTTGTGGACTACAAAAAAATACATCCGGGCTGATGAGATCACAAACGTTCCAGGTTACGCGCATTCACTGCACATACACCTCGCGCAGCAAAGGGGCGTGACCCCAGACGCGTTAGTAGAGAAAGGAAAATGCCATCCAAACGCTGCTATTTCCATGGATTTTGTTCTGTTTCACTATTTGGCCTTCCAAGGGACGTGACACAAAGAGAGAAGTGGTTAAAATTCATTTTTAATTATGTTCCAGAATATTATAAAAATATATATATTTATATATATATCTATATATATTATATAGATATAGCTCTCTGTGCAAAGCATTTTACAAAGGACAGCTTTCACAATTGGTCGCAGTTAAGTGCTGGATTCAGCCAAAAACTTCTCCTCGAAGAAGAAGCAGTACCTATAATAAAAGAAGAAGCTGTGGATTGTGAGCCACAACCTGTAAGTAGTTCTTTTTGTTAAAATTGATATCTTACATGCATAGTTCTAGCATTCATTGTAGGCTATGTTGTAGTAAGGACGTAAACAAGGATATAAACAACAAGAAACGCGGTTTGTCACTAGCAATTATTAGTAGTAATTTAGCTCATGCCTGCCAACATTTGTGCCCGAATTTCCCGAGAATGGGGTGTGTGGAGAGTTTGGTTTGGTGTGGTGGTCTCTGAGTAACAAAGTTGCGAACCGGGGCTGCGGGTGTATGTGATGTTAATAACTGTACCATGTTTTCGGCCAGCGGCGATCAGATGCTATACCAAAATTGATGACCTGGCGTGGGGATGAAATTACGGAAGTTTTCCGGGAGAAATAACAGGACTGGAGGGTGGCAGGAGATGGGTGTGAAATACGAGAGACTCTCTGGAAAAACGGGAGTTTGGCGGGTATGATTTAGCTACAAACATATGTATCCTGTAAACATCCACAATCGTCAACAGCGACCGCAATGTATCGGTATGCGTCAGCATTCTGGGAGTTTTACATTTGAAATAATGGAGTATATTATGTACAGACATCCCAAGTCTCCCTGAGGCGCCGCCACCGCCCCCCTCCCCTACTTGTTTTACTAGATGTAAAACAAGAAAAAAGGATGTACAACACTGCGGTCAAGCCAGCAGCACTTCAGAAAAACAGTCAAGACGGCAGCAACGCATTGTTGAGCACGCGTACTATTACGGTAATTTCGTGAACTGTTTTACTCAGAATAAAGAAAATACCACATCATATCATTTATTCCTTTTTCTGCAACGTATGTTTCATTATTTATTTTTCAGAATAGGTTTGTCCGTGCTTTCATTATATTTTCATTTATTTATTCAGCATAAACATACTCTTTATAAATACCTGAAGTGCGTTTTAATTTGTCCTAACTTACTACAGTACAATGTCATTATGATTGCATTTTTATGACGTGGTTAAACCTCAGAAAGTGAACGAAAAACCAAAGTAGACCGTTTTACCTGCTGTCTATTAGAAACGGAGACTTCACAGCCATCTTATAATGTATCATTTCCTATATACACTACTATGAGATGCTGAAATGAAATGCTGATGTCTTGACCACATTCCTCCTCTTACCAACAAACAAAAAAAACCATACCATTTAGAAACATCTTGCAAGAGTCGCGTTTGCATGGGTTCAGCTGTGTCCTCTTCATTTTCTGTGTCTGTTAAATTTTTTCTGAATGCTACCCTAATGTACAAGTAGCTAAAACTCGCAGACTGCGGACGTTCAACAACTTTAATCATAAGGTAAACACAAAACAAAAGTTTCCATCTGGAGCTCCTTCACGGGACTCAACACCTGTAAACACTCGCTTCATCGGGCTTGTGGCTCTCAGCACCGCCCACACTCGTCACCGCTACCAAGCCGACCAATCACAGAGCTTGCGCTACAAGTCGTTGCGATGTATAGTTAAATTTTTTGAGAGGTGTGCGTCAGCGTCCGCGTCTGGCGAGGGCTATGCGACCGTGCGCATGCTGTGCCGGACCATACGTGTGCATTTGACACAGAAGTAAATCACCTTTAAGGGAGCTAATAATATTGACCCTATTTTTAAATTAAAACTGCTCTTAACCTAGTACAAATTAGACAAATAAGACTTTCTCCAGAAGAAAAAAATATTATAGGAAATACTGTGAAAAATTCCTTGCTCTGTTAAACATAATTTGCTAAATATTTGAAAAAGAAGACAAAAATGCACACAAGGGCAAATAATTCTGTCTTCAACTGTAGCTGTTCTTTTAATGCAAAATAACAAGGGTGTTTTAATGCACAGCGATGACTTTGACATGTCTGGCCAAGGTTCCGGATTAAGGCTCTGTGTCTGGATTAGAAATCCACAGGCTTGGCGCTGACAAGACGATGAGGCTGAACCTTTATCGGGAAAACTGACCTTCCTTTTCATCCGTCCCATTTCTCATTCCTTATTAGTTTTCTTCCTCTCTCGAGTAACCTTTAGCCTTCTCGCCCTCTCCCATTTTCTCTCTCTTTTTTCTTGTGTTACAGTAATGATTTTCTTCTCACAACACTGTCGCAAAGTGCCATTTCTCTTCATAGTAAAGCCACCTATCAGAGGGACTGGATTAAAGTGACAGGCAGAATACCTTGTTTGGCTCCTGAGGGCCACGAGTGTTGGTTTTCAGACTTAACGCGCCATCTCATTATCGGCATCATTGGCTGTTTGCTGATCGCAGGTAATTAAGAGACAATTCCGAATTGAAGGGTTGACATAGTCCTTGTCAAAACAGACTGAACAAAGGCTGATGGAAAGTGACGGTTTTTCTTTTCGAGATGTGTTTTTATATGAGGGTGATGATGGATAGAGAAACAGTTTTAGTCATTTCACAGACCACAAAATGAAGGAAACAATCGAAAAATATTAATGAATCATATTTAAAAGTCATTTCAATGCTGCAAATATTTCTTCCAAATGACTTGATCATAACAAACAAACTAATTTTAAACAAACCAACCTATAAACAAACAAACAAACAAATAATAAACAAATAAATAAATAAAAATAAATAAATTAATAAATAAATAAGGGGCAGCACGGTGGTGCAGTGGGTAGCACAATTGCCTCACAGCAAGAAGGTCGCTCGTTCGAGCCCCTGCTGGGTCAGTTGGCATTTCTGTGTGGAGTTTGCATGTTCTCCCTGTGTTAGCGTGGGTTTCCTCCGGGTGCTCCGGTTTCCCCCACAGTCCAAAGACATGCGCTATAGGTGAATTGGGTAAACAAAATTGGCCGTAGTGTATGTGTGTGAATGAGTGTGTATGGATGTTTCCCAGTACTGGGTTGCAGGTTTTCCGCTGCGTAAAACATATGCTGGAATAGTTGGCGGTTCATTCCGCTGTGGCGACCCCTGATGAATAAAGGAACTAAGTCAAAAAGAAAATGAAATGAAATATGTGTATGGACTCATTACTGTATATTATTTGGATATAAACACGGTTGACGATTTTTGCAAATCACACAGTATGTAACTGTAATATGAACTGTATTTTACTGTAGGACAGTTATACAGTATGTTACAGCATTTTAAAGTTGCATTGTCAAAATTACAGTATATTTTACAGTACATATATACATTCATTCATTCATTCATTCATTTTCAACCGCTTTTCCGGGGCCGGGTAGCGGGGGCAGGAGTCTTAGGAGAGAACCCCAGACTTCCCTCTCCCCACACTTCCTCCAGCTTCTCCGGGGGGATCCCGAGGCGTTCCCAGGCCAGCCGAGAGACATAGTCCCTCCAGCGTGTCCTGGGTCTTCCCTGAGGCCTCCTCCTGGTGGCACATGCCTGGAACACCTCTCCAGATGCCCGAGTCACCTCAGCTGACTTCTCTCGATGTGGAGGAGCAGCGGATCTACTCCGAGCTCCTCCTGGATGACAGAGCTCCTCACCCTATCTATAAGAGTGCGCCCTGCCACGCTGCGAAGGAAACTAATTTCGACCGCTTGTATCCGAGATCTTATCCTTTCGGTCATGACCTAAAGCTCATGACCATAGGTGAGAGTAGGAACGTAGATTGACCGGTAAATCGAGAGCTTTGCCTTTCAGCTCAGCTCTTTCTTTACCAATGCGGTTGATGTACCGGTCCGTTGTGGTACATATATACAATACTGTAAATACATATACAGCAGGATAAATGGTGCTGTAGGTTTTGCTGTAATTGATTCACAGTAAGTTACTGGCCAACTGCTGCCAGTAAGTTACTGTAAATTCTACCGGAAATTGTTAACAGTGAAACAATGGTAGTTAAGCATGCATGTTATGTACACATATTTGGCAAGTAAAAAAAACAAATACAAATTTTAATCATCTCACAAGGATTGAATGATACTTTGATGTTACGTTCATGTGCTTTTTGAAGCTTGCAAGCCACGGTACCCACAGAAAAAATTCTAACGAGTACAGTTATAGTTTTGCGTGACATGAAAAAGTATTACAATAGCAGTATGGAATGGCAAACAGGTAAAAATGATAGCAGAAATTCTATTTTTGGATGAAGTTTCTTTTTAAAACATTGACTTTCACCTCAGATACAGTGTGAGTGTGTGTGTGTGTTGAGTGTTGTGCAATGAATGGCAGCCAAACCTTCTAAAGTTGAAAGAAAATGAACGAAGCGTGTGTGGTGTGTGTGTGTGTCTGTGCGCGTGTGGTCCCTGGACAGGCCCACAGGCTGATGACAGGGGATCTCGGCGGACTAGAGGACAATCTGGTGTGTGTCACAATATCCAGACGCTTTCTTGCCCAACGGAGACTAATTACTCAGCGTGACAACATGTCTCCTGCCTTTCTCTCATCTTCCCTTTCTCCCAGAACGCACCAAACACCTCCATTGGACAAAGATTCACAGAAAGACTTTAATGACAGCCTGTTTCGTTTGTGTCTTCTCTACATTTTTTGTTCTGTCAGTTCAACAATGGCTTTTTTTTTTTTTTGCTGGTATGACAGGATTGAGGGAAAAAAAGTGTAGTGAGTGTTAATTGCATTGATCTACCAATGAATAGCATTTTTTTATGTTCAGATGTAAAAAATTAAGTAAAATAAAATAAAATATTAAATAAAAAATAAATAAACTAAATTTAAAAATTAACTCACGACATATCAAATCACAAAATCACTAATTGTCACTAACTGTTACAATAAATAAATAAATAATGTAAAAATAAATAAATAAAATAAATAAATTATACTGAGCATTAATTGCATTGATTTACCATTGAATAACACATTTTTTATGTCAAGATGTAAATAATAAAATAAATAAAAATAAATAAATACAATAAATAAAAATAAACTCACTATTTATCAAGCCAATACTTATAAAATCCCTACTTATCCACTGATGCAAATAAATAAATGAATGAATGAATGAATAAATTATACTGAGAGTTAAGTGCATTAATTTCCTAATGAATAACACATTTTTATTTTCATTTTATTTACTTTTATTTTCATTGTTAAGATGTAAATAATATAATAAATAAACAGATAAACAAATAAATAAATATATAAACTTACACTTATCAAATCACTACTAATAAAATCACTACTTATCCACTGAAGTAAATAAATAAATAAATAAGTTATACTGAGAGTAAAGTGCATTCATTGCCTAATGAATAACACATTTTATTTTATGTTAAGATGTAAATAATATAATAAAATAAATAATAAACAAACAAACAAATAAATAAATATAAACTTACACTTATCAAATCGCTACTAATAAAATCACTACTTATCCACTGAAGTAAATAAATAAATAAAAACCTCAATTACTTAATAATAATAATAATAATAAACATAATAATAATAAAAAAATAATAATAATAGTAGTAGTAGTAGTAATAGTAAGACTTTTCATAAAATTAAAATAAACCTTCAGTAAATTAGAATTTCATGTAATTTAATTAAAATGAATTACATTTCCATTTATAGAATAAAAAAATCCTAATTCACTTACACGTGACAAGTTGATCAAATCCAGCTTATATCATTCAATCCGTATTGACTTGAAATGTATACGGTACTCATTAGCATTGAGCGAGCATAAAATGAATGCGGTGTAGATGAAGGTCTCTTATGCCGTCGTCACTAAAGTGTCGTCAGGGAGCAAAATGCTTCCATTAACCTTTTCAGCGGCATTTAAAAGCCATGAAAGGATATCGGACGACACAGAATCGTCACTGACAGACCATATACCAGTCCCGCAAGCTTCTCGAGAGCTAATCCAAACAGTCATGCCCTCGCTAGCTAGCACACAAATTACTGAGAATTTGCAACTAATCGAGTGAAATCCCAAGATCGGATAAGAATTACGATGATTATGAGGAGAACTAAGCAGCACTATTAAGAGTGACATTTGAGTTGGGCGTTCATTTTTTCTAATAACATGCCTGAATAGCCGTTATGATCGACGCCTCAGGATAAACACCAGATGTCCGGACAGATGAGAAACCTTGGGAAGAGGATCACAGAATATCCATGGATTGAAGTGGTCCCCCCTAACGCACACACACATACAAACACTTTGGAGTTAATTGATGCTACAGGAGAGGAGAGCAGATCTTTAAGGGGGGTTTGAGTAGCAACAGAAGGCCTTTAATCACAGTGCTGGAATAGAGACTCGAGAGCCTCCAAAAGCTGTCGATAAGGGAAAAAATCATGGAAAACAAACCCTCGGCTCACACTCGTGTGAGAAATCAAATGATATCAGACTCCCATGATGTACAGTTGAAGTCAAAATTATTAGATTTTTTTTTCTTCTTTTCTAATATTTCCCAAATGATGTTTAACGGAGGGTGGCACGGTGGCGCAGTGGGTTGCGCTGTCGCCTCACAGCAAGAAGGTCGCTGGTTCAAGCCTCGGCTGGGTCGGTTGGCATTTCTGTGTGGAGTTTGCATGTTCTCCCTGTGTTAGCGTGGGTTTCCTCTGGGTGCTCCGGTTTCCCCCACAAGTCCAAAGACATGCGCTATAGGTGAATTGGGTAAGCTAAATTATCCATAGTGTATGTGTGTGAATGGGAGTGTATGGGTGTTTCCCAGTGATGGGTTGCAGCTGGAAGGGCATCCGCTGCGTAAAACATATGCTGGATAAGTTGGCGGTTCATTCCGCTGTGGCGACCCCTGATTAATAAAGGGACTAAGCCGAAAAGAAAATGAATGAATGAATGTTTAACAGAGCAAGGGAATTTTCCACAGTATTTCCTATAATATTTTTTCTTCTGGAAAAAGTCATATTTGTTTTGTTTTGGGTAGAATACAAGCAGTTTAAATTTTACAACCATTTTATGGTATTATTAGCCTCCTTAAGGAATAATTATTTTGATTGTTTACAGATTGTTGATTGTTTGGTGTCCAAACTCTGTCCTGGAGGGCCGGTGTCCTGCAGAGTTTAGCTCCAACTTGCTTCAACACACCTGCCAGGAAGTTTCTAATATATCTAGTAAGAGCTTGATTATCTGGTTCAGGTGTGTTTGATTAGGGTTGGAGCTAAACATTCCAGGACACCGGACCTCCAGGACCGAGTTTGGACACCCCTGGTCTACAGAATGAAACATCGTTATACAATGATTTGCCTAATTACTCTAACTTGCCTAATTAACCTAGTTTAAATTCCACTTTAAGCTGAATACTAGTATCTTGAAAAACATCTAGTAAAATATTATGTACTGTCAAATGGCAAAGATAAAATAAATCAGTTATTAGAAATTAGTTATTAAAAATATTATGTTTAGAAATGTGTTGAAAAAAATCTTCTTTCCATTAAAGAGAAATTGGGAAAATTAATGATTCAGGAGGGTTAATAATTCTGACTTATTGCAGGCAATGGATGGTGCTGATATTTACTAAAAGCAGAACATATTGGACACACAGAAAAATAACAGTAGCTATGTTTCCATCCACATATTTCTATGCGCATTTTGGATATGCGCATAGAAAAACGGTTGATGGAAATGCTAAGATGTGCATAAAGTTTGAAAATGCGCATAAAAAACATATGCGCATAACTGAGTAGGATAAATGTTTTATTCGGTAAGAAAAAATGTGCATAATTTACGATGAAAACACTTTTACTTAACAAATTCCAGTATGCGCGTTATAAAAGTCATGTGATTTTGTTAGAAGAGATCATGTGATTATAAAATGTGCGTGAATGGACAAACCAGCAGGCTCAGCGTATTGTAAAACAACTGAAATGTTGTTTTGGTCATTCTAAAACACGGTAATCATTTCAGTACTAGTGTTATTTTATTATTAATTCCTCCAGAACTGTCAAGAGCGTCTCACGCCTTCAAACGCCACCACGCGTTTATTGCGTGTCCGCATTATCTTCTGAGGTGCAAGTCATTTATTAAACAGAGAAAAGATTCACGCAGCTTCTCCTACCGCAGAAAATTCCGTTTTTACTTTTGATATCCAGTTAATCAGGAAGTGACGATTGTGTTCTCTTTGACTCGTTGGATGGAAACGTTGCTTTATTCGCACGCCTTTTATGCGATATTCCAGTTTTGTGCATAAATTGAATTCACATTTTTGGATGGAAACATAGCTACTGTGGCCTAACAACATACGCTACGACAACATTCCAACGACAAGCAATTTGGCTGTCAACACCAGACATGACATGACAGAAAAAATTAGATACCAGCCATTCTAGAGCTCAGATTAATACATTGCCTTCTAATCAATTTACATTAAAGCCCATTAACATTATTAAAAGTACATGCTGATTGACTGATGTTGTTGGTTTGCACTGAGTTATAGTTCTAACGTTCATGTTTATGCTAAATGTTTGCTAGTTATTTTATTTTCAAGATCTGAAGTAAACTATCTGCTTGTGCTCGCACAAATGTCAAGTAAAATGACAAATAAAATAGAAATTTTGTGCCTTGGATAGTTAGAACTAAAACTCCTTTTAACATGGGAATTATAGCTTTTATCATGTGCTTCACGTAGTGTGTAGTCAGGACATGGTGTAAATAGAGCAAATACATAGATAAGTTTTACCCCTTACTTGAAATTGTTCTTCTGCTTTTGACCCATCCGAGTTTGCACACACATTAAATAAGGAATGAGAGCATACACACAAACACACCCTATGACTACACAAACCAGGAGCAGTGGGCAGCTATTTCTTACAGCACCCAGGGAGCCATTAGGGGTTAGGTGCCTTGCTCAAGGGCACCTCAGTTGGGTATTGAAGAAAGGGGAGAGTGCAGTTCATTCAATCCCCCACCTCCAATTCCTGCTGGGACCAGGAATCAAATCTGTAACCTTTTGATTTAAGAGTCAGAGTTTCTAACTATTACAGTACTATGAACTGCTCCCAGCCAACTGGTCCTGTAACTAGGATGTTACATTTTCAAAAGATACAACTTTTGTACTTTTTAGGTACCAATATGTACCTTTAAGGTGTAATATGGACCCTTTAAATACTAATATGTATATGGATGGTAAAAAAACGTTCCTTTTGAAACGTACCACCCCAGTGACAGCCTTTGTGTGCTGAAAGAGTCAAATTCTACTAGGGAGCACCATTGACATAAAGGGGTGTACCTGGCATTATAATCAATCAATCAATCAATCAATCAATCAATCAATCAATCAATCAATCAATCAATCAATCAATCAATCAATCAATCAATCAATCAATCAATCAATCAATCAATCAATCAA
>CAIGQV010019164.1:4850865-4863935 GCA_903798115.1 Danio jaintianensis
ATTATTATTATTATTATTATTATTATCTTGCCCTAAACATCCCTTTCCTCACCACTTCATACATCCATCTTCTTCTCCACCTTTAGATAGCATTCTTTATTAGCTGATTCATTCTGTCAGTTCGTGATAGCGACGCACAATCTGATAGTAGCTAATTAGCATGCTAATTCACGGGACTGTATTGATGAAGGGATTGAGTTGGTTTGTGGCGCTTTCACTTGTTCAATACACCTGCCAGAGAGACACACACTATAGTTCTCCTCTCCTCACACTGTCAGCCAGTTTTCACACCAATCAATCCGACGTGTCAGTCACAGCGCCGAGAGTTATTTCATTTTGTTGTTTGGGTTCCGAGCTTCTGAATAGTATATTTTAACTTTATTGTCATTCAAGCGAGGCGTGTAAATGACAGGCTCTTGGCTGAAGCACTTCAACCTCTGCCATAGCGGATTATTGCAAACGCCACAGCCAGGAATAAAGGTAAAAGTAAATGATAAGGATGGAATAACTGACAACAGGCAGACGAATTATTAGCAAATCATGCACATGTGAGGTAGTAATGCATCTGCAATGTGAAGCGTGGCAAAGCATGTGTATTGTTTGCTAATAATTTGAAATAATATTTGCTTAAAACAGTTATGCTTAAAACTGTACTGATGTATAAGCTCATATGCATTCAGTGCAACTCAGCAAATACTATTCTTATTAAAAGTAAAATACATGTACTAATAAAAAAAGGAACTGAACCATTTTAAGGGGTGGCACGGTGGCTCAGTGGTTAGCACTGTCACTTCACAGCAAGAAGGTCGCGGGTTTGAGTCTCGGTTGGGTCAGTTGGCATTTATGTGTGGAGTTTGCATGTTCTCCCCGTGTTGGCGTGGGTTTCCTCTGGGTGCTCCGGTTTCCCCCACAAGTCCAAAGACATGCGGTATAGGTGAATTGAATAGACTAAAGTGGCCGTAGTGTATGAGTGTGTGTGTGGATGTGAGAGTGTATGGATGTTTCCCAGTACTGGGTTGCAGCTGGAAGGGCATCCGCTGCGTAAAACATATGGTGGAATAGTTGGCGGTTCATTCTGCTGTGGCGACCTCTGATGAATAAAGGAAAATGAATGAATGAATCATGTTTAACTGTGGGGTATTGCAATATCTTTCTAGTAATGCTTATTTTCTGCAAGGGCATTATTTATTAACTTTTCCAGACATTGCCTTATACTGTGTTTGTGCAAAATTTGACACATATGAAAATTTGTTTACATATTAACATTACAGTTTTCATTCATTAAATATTTCACTCATTACAAATTTCACTCATTAAATAATATGGGAACACTTTAAAACAATGCTAATTTCAGTATGTTAACATTAATTATCTGTTAGTTAATGCAATAAGCATTGTTAAAGGTGTCATATGATGCTTCTGTCTGCCCTGTGACTCTAGTTTCGTTGCTAAACGGCTAACATGGATTTTATTGAGAGAGTAGCTGTGCTTTATGTGCTTTAGAAAGGCTGAAAAACTGCATAGATTCGTTCGGCGCCATGTCTGAGTGCACTACATCCTTTTAAGAGGTGCAAATTTCAAGTGCGTCAAATGTCAAACGCTCAAATCGCACCACGTCATTCACGCGAATGACGCTGCAGGATGTCTATTCGCATCTTTGCATTTACCTAACATATAAATCACTCGCGTTTGACCATTCATCCGCGCCTGGTGTGAACGCACCATAAGAATTGACCCTAATATGATATAGTTGGTTATGACCATATTTAGAAGGGTTATGAATATTAATCAGCTCTGCTCTGATGCTTTTTCACAATATACACATTAAACTATCAAAATATATATTTAAACAGACCATATTACTCTTTGGGGTGGCACGGAATACATGTTTAATCTGTATATCCTGCATTTTGCATTCTGATGCTAAATATATATATATATATATATATATTTGATATGGTTAAGGTTCAGGACAGCTTTAGTGGTATGGGTAGGATTAAAGGGGGCCTAAGGGGTAGATATAGGGTCAAAAGTGTAATTAAGGTCATATTTACAGAAATTAATTACATATACATTTGCATAGATAATTAAACATAAGCACAATGTATAAAGTTTTTTTGTATCAAATGATTCATTAAAACATTAGTACATAACATAGTTAGTTTTATTCCCTACGTATAAAGCTGCCGTCCACACACACACACACACACACACACACACACACACACACACACACACACACACACACACACACGCACACGCGCACGCGCACGCACACGCACACGCACACACACACACACACACACACGCGCACACACACGCACACGCGCACACACACACATGCACACACACACACGCACGCACGCACGCACACACACACAAAACTATTCTCTTTTATTTACAATATCTAACAAAACCTGCAGAGTCAATAAATGATACCGACGCTCATCTTTGAAAAGGGCAGAGTAAAAGAACGGAGTGAAATGAAAGACACGCAACTCACCCAACAAACAAATGAAAAAACGTCAGGTGTTGAGAACTAATCAAAACAGAACTGTAGCTGAAATACACACGGGATGGATGCCCAAAACAAAGCAGAAGTGTTTAGTCAGGGATTGACCGCAATAAAAGGCCAGCGGTGCCCTTGGCGAGGGTGGATCGTCCCGCTGTGGAATCGTCAGCCAGGGTTGAGTCGGACTGGCCTTGGGCAGAAACAGAGGCTTCTATTTCTGCTATAAAGCACAACCGGAGGGGGCGGTAGGAGAGTTAATTGGCATTGGCCGAAGCCCGGATTAACATGCCTGGCTCTGGGGTGGCGGCCAGGGTGGGCAGGCTGATGCTGACAGGCTCCACGCTGGCACTAAAGGCATGTCAGGGCAGGTGTCGGAAACGGTTAGGGCTGGGAAGAGATTTCACTCAGCGGGGATGAGGTTGAAACAAGGAGCTCAAAAAAGGGGGGTGTACGGGAAAAAACACACGGGTGACACCCATTACTTGTTCTCTGTGCTCGCTTTTCTGCCATCAAAATA
Organism: Danio jaintianensis; assembly: GCA_903798115.1. Classification (NCBI taxonomy): domain Eukaryota; kingdom Metazoa; phylum Chordata; class Actinopteri; order Cypriniformes; family Danionidae; genus Danio; species Danio jaintianensis. The sequence goes on from CAIGQV010019164.1 coordinate 4,853,895, forward strand.
AAACTTTCATGTGATAAGTCTTAAAGGGATAGCTTACACACACAAAAACAATAATAATACATTTACTCACGCTTATTCAACCTCAAGTGGATCCAAACCTTTGTGACTTTTTGTTTAAAACAAAAGATATTTTGAAATATGTTATCCATAGAAAGAAACATGGTAACACTTTACAATAAGATTGTATTAGTTAATGTTTTTTTTACTAACCAAAACAAACAATGAACAATACATTCATTACAGTATTTTTTCATCTTTGCTAAAATTAGTTAACGCAAATTTGTTGTTTACAAAGTTGTTTAGTGTTAGTACATGTTAACTCACAGTCCATTAACTAATGGTAACAAACATTAATTTGATTAATGAATTATATTATTAATAAATGTTGTAAAAGTGTTGTTCATTATTAGTTTGTGTTAATAAATACATTAACAATAACTAATGAAACCTTATTATAAATTGTGACCGGAAACATTCTTTAAAATATTATGTACAATATAAAAAAGTAACACAAAACCAGGACACCCTCTTCTCTTCCTCCCATCACACGACACGACAACCTCCAAACATTATACAATTCTGAGTGGGCTTGACAAACCACGTGTAGAAACACTGATCTCTCTCTCTCTCTATATATATATATATATATATATATAAAAACACTCCCCCTCCTTACTCTAGCACGTAATTATCTGACCTAACAGTTTATTTGTATATTTAGCACTTCTTGTGTGTATTGCCTCTTCTTGTTGAATCGCTGAATGCCTCCTCAATTGTAAGTCGTTTTTGACAAAAGCGTCTGCTAAATGACTAAATGTAAATGTAACTCAAACAGGTTTGGGTCAAGTGGAGGGTGAATATCTTATGAAAGAATTTTAGTTTTTGGGTGAACTATCCCTTTAATGCATCGACGTACTGCTCAACTTGACGTTAAATTGTACATGAAAAGCACATTAAAAAATTTTAATGTTTAGAAAAAAAAGGGCTCCTCCACATTGCTGATGGGATTTGGCATTCACTTATTTTACACATTTAAGTTTTGGTTTTATTTAAGTAAACATTTTTAAATTAATTGGTTGACAACAATTTTATTTCTTGAATAACTGTAGTACTATTTATTATAATAAAAATGTAAACAAATATAAGAAATACGGTTATTTGTTCAAATTCTGTCTCTCTTCTTTCCATCCTTTAGTTGTTCTTTTGCTTTTTTCATCACCTTTACTTTTGCTAAAGTATGTTAATGTACATAAATTGTGCACTATTTTTCTCCAAGTGAAAAACAAACATTTATGTTTTATATTTGCCAATGCACAAAAATAATTTCAAGAGTTCCCACTTAGATATGCTTTAGCGTGAATAGCAGGTTTGGCATGCTGTCCCGGGAGAGAACCCTGAGCTCGAAGATAATTGAGCTCAAGGCTCCCGCCCAGTCAAGTAAGCATATAAAGGGGTTCGAGATCAGGTAGGTCTCGAGAGCTCCCCTTAGAAAAGGGAGGAAAAAGGTGGAGATGGGGTGGAAGGGGGGATTCTTCCGAAATGAAGATAGATCGGTAGAGGAAATCGGTTTATTTATTGTGAGCTTGAATCGATCTGATTGGATTAATACTGATTACCGATGAGTAACCAGTCGTGCTCAATCATATCACGTGCTCCTCTCGAAATTAGTTTGTAAAACTTCACAAAGAGACTGTTCAAAAGACCTCTTTCTTGACTGACACACACTAACAGCAGCACGTGCGGCATGACATCATTTGTTGCAGAGAAGCTATTGGTTAAATGCCATCAAAGTAAAACACGGAAGCAGTCTGCGATTGGAAGTAATATAAAGTTGATGACGACAACATTGCCATAGCAAACTCTGAGATATGTAAACTTGGGATTGCCTGCCGGGTATTTTAAGTTGAGCTGCTATTTGTTTTTTTTTATATTAGATTTTTTTTATATTTACTGTTGTGAAGTCCAAAAGTGAAGAATTTATCTGTTATTTATTACTTGATTGTTCAAGCTACCTCACAGTGCTCTGTTTGTTAACAGAGTTGTTGAATGTTAAAATAAGGTGAATTAAATAAAACATAAGGAACAGCCTGGATCTGTTTCTTCACTCTTCTTTATTCTTTTTTATGTATTACAGATGTATCAGATCGGGTTTCGGTATCGGTAGATACTCCAAATCAAATGACTTGGACTCGAGGGCAAAAAAAACCTGATCGGGACATCCCTATAAATAAATGATCACATGAACAGATGATTTGCAATGACTAAATTCAGTAGCAAATTAATTACATCCATGATACGAATATACAAAACATACACATCCTGACCGTTCCCCACATGTCAAAGTACCACGATATCACCATGCGACAGCAGCAAAGTACCACAGCACCACCACAATACTCAGCAGCACAAAAGCGGAGCGGCTAGAATGATTTGACAAAAAAAATCTCTTCTATTCTTTGCGAAACTTTAATCTAAATGTGGCCTAAAATGAAGCGCTTCTGGCAGAGATAACACCTTGGCCATTATGAAGCTCTAATTGCAGGTTGGCTACATATGAGCGCTGCGATTAGGCAGGAGATCTGATAACAGCTCCGGCACCTTCATGCCTCTCTGCACACAGCACTTAAAACTCTCCTTAAGCGGCCAGACCTTCGGCTCTCCTGCCACGCAGGTTTAAACACTTAATCGTCTTTAATTACACCATTTCAGCAGGAAAATTAGTATGCGAGTAATACGTCCAACGGTCCAGGCAGTGAGATTCATTATTTCCTTATTCCTACCAAAAAAAAATAGAAGAGTTTTTTGTGCTCATTAACAATAAAGCAAGAGTTTTCCTCTGGATGTCGTCTCTCATCTTCAAAGCTCCTACTGTGCGCTAACAGAAGTGACCCACAGGTTTATAAATGCCCGTGAGCCAGAGCCATCATCCCAGAACAAAGCCGAGCCGGAGAAACGCTGCGCTTGGCAGAAGGGATGTCAAAAGTCAGCTGATTAGAATACTTCCTCCTGTCCACCGCAGGAGGAGGAGGAGGATAATGCCACTCATTTTCCTAAGCGCTCATTTAAATAACTCGAAATAAGCTAAAAGTCTCTTGAAAAGTGAACCTATACAATTCGCTTCCCCTTATCCTGTTCGGAATTTTGCGCATTAACATATTCATGAGTTTAACAGCCAATTATGTTGCGGGCAAGGTCCTCATAGTGCAATTAATCTTAAGTATTAGCTTGTGGGATTAAAAGGTGATGGAGGGAAATAGGTGGGAGAATAAATTATATCTGAATCTCTTCATCAAGGCTGACGATAAGGTGAAGAGTTGTTTAAGCGGTGTGCGCTAACGTTTCATCTATGTACAAAAACCTAGCTGACCAAGTAAACTGTGTTCACCGAGGGGAATATTTAAAAAAAATTAATGAAAATAATAAAAAAATAAAAAACCTTTAGCCAATCACAAATTACATGACAGCTGCTGGAAATCAAAATGTATTATATTTTGCTAGTGCACTTTGTTAGTCACCTTAGTTAGGACACTCCAAGCTGACACCAAACATTTAGCACCAACAAAATCCAACTGTGTTGTTGCCTTATGTTGACTCGCGTCTGGTCCTGTCTGGACCAAAAATCTGCACATGAACACAATAAATGGATGGCAGCCGACTGTAATGAGAGAGTGCATTTTGTACCTGTGCAAGAGGACCGGTCTTCTCACACCCGTAGGGGGCATCAATCTGTTTTCTCAATTACAAAATGGAAACCAGAATTTCTGACGAGCATTTGCAAAGCTTAAACAAAGCAGCATTTAGTACCATTATCATAGCAATTATCACTCACCATGAATTTGCTTATGCAAATATTTCTGATGATCTAATAATCCATTTCATTGGCAAATATTTGAGAAATGCAGCAAAATTACAAGCGGCCTGTACTTGCTACGTCACTTCAGTTTTTGATCTTGTTCTCTGATTCATTGCTGATTAACCAATCAGAGTGCTCTCTTCAGCCGACGGCCAATGCTGATTCTACATGCTCAATCGTGCCAACTCAATCCGACGTTAACCCAACACTAATTACAGGAATCTTTTTTCAAATTTCCAAAATTTGTCTCAGGCAACCAAATCCCAATTTGCTGCAAGTGAAAGATGAGAGGATGAGCAAAAAATTTAAACCCCAACCCAATTCACTATTCCATTTCAGTCCAAAATATGCCATCAAAATGACATAAAAATCAGCAACTTTCAGTTCACACGAACTTTAAGGCATAGCATAAACAAAACAATTCTCTGATGTTCAAACCAAGCATTAGAATAAGGAAAAAAAAGTTGACTCTGCAAATGTCATGGTTTTTGGTACCAGAGGGGTTGGTATTGCGTTTCACTGTTTGTCCACACAAAAATGGAGTATCAGGTGACTGAAACCAAAACTTTCTGAAAACTCCGGCCAGGGTAAAGATTTTCCAAAACTTTGAGTACAGTGTGGTCATGTGGACAATACAATTGCCGTTTTCGCCTCATGACATCAACGTGTGCGCTGTTTTCTCCTTTCTGACTAGCCAACACGGCTGGGTTCACATTAAACGTGGAAGACGTGAATGAGGCAAATTCTGCACATTCTGCACAAATTCATGCAAATGTATCGCATATTCCACATTGTTCAACCGTGGGATGGTAATCCGCCTCTGTTTTCAAGTTTGCATTGACTTGAATGCAATTTACTCACGAAATATTCTTAATTCCCTGTTTGGTGTGAACTCTGTATAAAAGTGTCATTATCGCCACCTGTTGGTTCGGTGTGCCCATAACATGCATCACAGTGTGTTATTGCGTTTTCACGTGGACAGATTTTTTAAAAAACGAATGCGGGAAAAACTCTGTTTATAAAAATACCTGTGTAAGTGTAGACATGGCCTATATTAGGCATAATTTAAATGCCACAGCCTTCCTGAAAATTATTGCTGTCCATTAACCATCTCTTTATGACCAGAGAGTGTACTAGTGACACATGTAACAAAGCTCAAATCCTCTCAAACTGGTCTCTTGAGCATGACAGTGAGTTCAGTTGACTAAACTCAATAGCCTCTACAGTCACTAGAGCTCAATCAGAGCAGAGCACCTTTGGGAGAAACTGGAGATTCACATTGTGGATGTGTAGCTGACAAATCTGCAGTATATGTGAGATACTGTTGTGTCAATATGTTCCAAATTATGTTTCAACCAAAATATGCTTCAGCAAGGTGTATCTAATAAAGTGGCCAGTTACAGTGTCTACATACTGTAGGGATTAAACATTTTATTTAAAAAAATGCTACATTTGATTTGAATGTTGACTGCCATTGATTTTATACAAAAGTTCAATAAGCACCAGGTAAATATTGTGCACATGCCTAATAGCTCAAAGTAACACGTGTTAGCTACCTCTTAACAAATGTTTCTGAGCATATTTATGAAGCTCTCTCGCATGTGCTCTCTCTCTCTCTCTCTCTCTCTCTCTCTCTCTGTCTACCTGTGACTGATTCAGAGTGGGGACTAGGAGATCTAACATATCATATCTGACAAAAATATAGTCCTGCAAAGAGCAAAAATAGTTTTAACTTGTCTAGATCTTGGCAAACAATCAAGGAATAACCTGGAAAATCAGCGGTTAATCGACGGATAATCAAATAATCAAGATTTCAAATGCGCTGTGGTGAGGAAACCACCCTCTACTTCACATCAGGCAGTTCTTTGCCTTAGTGTCGTGCATTTAAAATCCTTTAAAGCACAGCAATTTATTGATTATCTCTTACATATAGAAATTATTATAACTGTAAATTCGAACCACTTTGGCCTAATATATACTGTAGCCGTAGCATAAACATATTGAAGCAAGTCACTTAATTTGTCCTTCAATTAATCAGATTCGTTCAAATCGAATGAATAACTCAAAGACTCACTCGTAAAGATAGTGTACAGTCATGTGTTGCACCTACAGGTGTAACTATGTAAAGTGCAGAAAAGGCTATACGCAGGTGATGTTGAAATGTTACATCCAATCAGATTCAAGGACAAAGACTAAACGTTCAATAGACCATTAAAAAAAGTTCCTGCTTAAATATAACCCATACTACCCATACGTGGATGATTTCTAGTGGGAACTAGGCTTATTTGCATGCTCTCTGTATAATTGAGCCACATGAGTATATATTTCTAGAGCGCTGTTGAGTAACAGATCTTTATTTTTGACAACTCTAGTGATTTCTATTTCCAAAACTAGTCTCATGGCAATAGGGCCATGTTACTGAACGCTCTACATATCTTTGCGTCAAAATGTTGCATAGGCTTTTAAAACATAAAGAGGGCCATACGGATCCGAGAAAAATATATATTTCATCCATTCCCTGTAGAAATTAAGAGGTAAGTGAGCGACCACTGAAGTTCCCTCAGGACTCTGTAAACAAACCCACCTGCTCAGTTCATTATACATTCATGCCAAAAGTCAAAGCATCACATATCAGAAGGAGAAGGAAAAAAAACTAATAATAACCAGGTATTTTAAAGAGAAACAGCCAGGCGACTTTGTGTCTCGGGCCGTAGAGTTTTCTGGAATCAAATTAGGGTTCCCGGGCACACCGCAGGGGACGGCCGCTGCTGGATGCTAGATCTACGGCCAGTGGACACAGCTGAGGAAAATGAAAAATGATTTCTGTGAAAGGTTAGCTGCCATCATCCTCTCGGCCCGTCTCTGCTGCCGCCTGTCACTCTCTATAACCTGACTCACAGCAAATAAAGACAGAACATATTCTCTCTCTCTGCTTTCGAGAGCCTCCGCAAGAAGTAAAAAGTAGAGGTAGATTGGAATAGACAGACTAAATAGCTTTCTAAAAACCTTCTCTCTCTCTTCGTATCAAAGATAACTTGAACCACCATTTAATTCTGTAACTAAGTGAAGGCTTAATCTTTACCTCAAACCTCCTCTGCTAAACATATGTTTACTAGAGTTGGGTATTGTTTGGGTTTTTTATGATACAGGTGGAAAATCGATACTTTTAAAACAGTAAAGGTGCTTAAACCAATACTTTAAACAGAGGAGTATATATACATATATATATATATATATATATATATAGCTGAATAAAAAAAAATGATCAGACCTCATATGAATAAAAAAAAATAATCAAGTGATATTTTACAGATAAAATATTTTTAAACACATTTCTAAACAATATAGTTTTTAAAACTAATTTCTGTTTTTTTTTGTCTTTGACTTTATGACAGTATATAATATTTGACTAGTTATTTTGCAAAATACTAGTATCTATTCATTTATTTTCTTTTCGGCTTAGTCCCTTTATTAATCTGGGGTCACCACAGTGGAATGAACTGCCAATTTATCCAGCACATGTTTTACTCAGCGGATGCCCTTCCAGCTGCAACCCATCACTGGGAAACACCCATACACACTCATTCACACACATACACTACGGACAATTTAGCTTACCCAATTCACCTGTACGGGCATGTCTTTGGACTGTGGGGAAAACCGGAGCACCCGGAGGAAACCCACACGAACACGGGGAGAACATGCAAACTCCACACAGAAATGCCAACTGACCCAGCCGAGGCTCTTGCTGTGAGGCGACAGCGCTACCCACTGCCCACTTCACTTTATTTATTTATTTATTTATTTATTTATTTATTTATTTATTTATTTATTTATTTATTTATTTTATTTTATTTTATTTTATTTTATTTTTTTAATAATTTGTATAATTTTTTTAATTTATTCATTTATTTGTGTATTTTCTTTTTGCAAGATACTACTTTTTATTTATTTATGTATTTATTTATTTATTTATTTATTTATTTATTTTTATTTTATTTTATTTTATTTTACTCCAGACAAAATTTAATAAATAAGACTTTCTCTAGAAGAAAGATATAATAGGGAATCCTATGAAAACATCTATATGTAAAAAGCAAATACAAATAGAAAACACAACATATTTATAAAATAATAATAATAATAATAATAATAATATACACAAAAATATATAATATATAACAAAAAACCTGTCATCTCTAGGTTCACACACTAAATAATAGTCATTATAGTACTAATAGGAGCAAAGTAATTAGTATTCTTAAAATTCCAATATCAGCAATATGACCATATCTGAATTCATATTTGCAATATGACACCTCTCATGACTGAATACATGTCCTTTCCTAGAAGATTGTGTTTTAATTTACAATAGGCTTCAATCTGACTCATTCAAATATTAATTTAATAAGTTCAACCTCAATCAAACCAGAACCAGTTTTTAGTCCAGTTTTCAACACTGCATATTCATACAAGCTAATGTGCTTAATAAGTTTCAGTGTGCACATCCAGGATTTAAATCACATGCAAATCAGCTAAAATCTATGTAGGGTTTAGCTTATTATGTAGGTTACATGCTAGTGGCGAGTATTGGGTCACGTGATGAACATACACTGTAAAAAAAGGCTGGGTTCCACACAATTCCTTCATGCTGTCCCAGCACAAATCGATTAAGTTAACTTCATTATTTATATTTAAGTACATTTAACAATTAAAAAATAATAATAATAAAAAATAAAATAAGAATTGTGTTGTTTGAACTCATTTTATATAAGTAGTTTGAACAAGCAGTAAAAGTCATTTTTGGAGTGTATCGCTGCAATTTGTTTACAGACAGACAGACAGACAGACAGACAGACAGACAGACAGACAGACAGACAGACAGACAGACAGACAGACAGACAGACAGACAGATAGATAGATAGATAGATAGATAGATAGATAGATAGATAGATAGATAGATAGATAGATAGATAGAAAAAAATTGTTGGCCAAATCTCAGAGAGGGTGGGATTTGTATTATTATTATTACAAATTAATGAATATTGAATATGAAGTATCCTATAGCAGCTATTTGTTCAGGTAATTGCTCCTACCAAAATATATGCTTTTTTAAAATTTGTTTGTTTGCTTGCAAGAGTTCGCCAAGGATTCAAAAGTAATTTTAGAAGAATGTAATGTAATAATCCCGCACATTTGAGTAAAGGAAACAAGCGTGAAGAAACAACAGAAGATATGCAGAGGAAGCAATTCGGAGACTCTTTCTCTATTGAGCAGCAAAACAGACATTTATAATGCAGGATGAGTTTTATTCATAAGTAATCACACAGATGGCGGCCGCCTTGTTTCCCGAGCTCCGTCTCTCCCAGTGCCAGGTGTTGATCTAAGAGAATAGCGAACGGTGTCTGGCAGAACAGAGGATATTAGTAACAAATATCTGTCTGTCAACTCTGACTACCCTCTCGCTTTTTTTTTTTGGTTTGTTTGTTTCCTTTAAAAGCTCCCACCTTGAATAAAACGACCTCTTTGGTATTTGCTCTGTGTGCTGTGGTCCTTCCCAGACAAATGAAACAAAGACACAGTCGATATCCATAATGGTTTAACATTTGACCTTTCCTATTTTTCTTTTGCACCCTTTCCTACAGAAGGAAGAAGCAAACAAAAACAAACTGCTTCTGACCGAGTATCTGTCATTCTGAGGAGTCTCGCGTCACAGCAACGTTCTATATATTGATTTTAGCGTTTGCGATTTTTTCTTTTCCTTTACAGCTCTCCGACTTTGCCCTTTGTCTCGAGTGTTTTCCTCACACCGGCGTTCTTCTTAAGCCTCTTTTGAGTTTTCCATCTGTCTCGGCCCGCAAAGAACACAGAGATGTTTCTGGTTTTATTGAAGGCTTTGAGTGTGTTTTGATGATGCTGTTAATTATGACTGCGAAATAGATAGTAATAGACTAGGCCTGTGCAGGGAGAAAAAAAGTCCTTTCATTTTTATTTATTTATATATTTTTTTCCGTCTTTCTCCTTCTTTTATGAGTTCTACAGTGTAAATCGGGACACAGTGTGGCAAACTACTTAATTAGGCAGCAAAATATGTATGCATATTTATACATGGATGTGTGTGTTCTTAGTTTTGCAAGTTAAGTGTGTGTGTGTGTGTGTGTGTGTGTGTGTGTGTGTGTGTGTGTGTG
>CAIGQV010019164.1:4929248-4944170 GCA_903798115.1 Danio jaintianensis
AGAGAGAGAGAGAGAGAGAGAGAGAGAGAGAGAGAGAGAGAGAGAGAGAGAGAGAGAGAGAGAGAGAAAAAGAGTTTCTACAGGTGGTTTGTCAAGCCCACTCACCTGTGTGAAACTCACTTCATAAATGCACAATGTATGTTTTGTTTGTTTGTTTGTTTGTTTGTTTGAGATATGGAGTGATTGTATGAAAGTGTCTGGTGCAAATGTGCAAAACTGGTGCAAGTGTCGGTTAAAGTGTCAGTGAGATAAAAGTGTGTGTTTTCTTCAGATGGTTTGTCAAGCCCACTCACCTGTGTGAAGCACACTCAGAATTGCATAATGTTTTGAGGTTAAAAATAAGTCAAATATTGATCGATTCCTCATAAAACTGCATTCAATCCAGTTTCAGTGAAAATATGTTACCCAGCAGGCACATTGATGTCAAAACGACATCAAATTGGCATTGACAAAACATGTCAAAAATACTAATCAATTTGATGTCAAAACCTTGACTTCCATTTGACATCCACACATTGATGCCCCTTTTGACCACCAAAATAATGACACAAAAAGTCGTGATAATATGAGAATAAAACTTTCCAAATTACAAATTTAAACTCGATTTTGTATTACTACAATGCATGTAAATGACAACAAATTGACATTGACTTAAAAAAGCACATCAAAAATTGATTTTAGGACAGTCTTGCCAGCTAGTTTTTTGTCACTAATGTTAGATGTCAATTTGATGTCACTTTGACATCTGTGTGTAGTCTAATCACTAATATTGCCCACAGCCTTTTTCCACAATCAACTTTTGCCTCCAAAAAATAATAAAATTGCAATAACTTTTGGCATATTGTGGAAGTTCTAGTTAAATTTCATTCGAAAGCAAAATTTATTTGGCCAAAATAAATCAAATATTGGTCTATTTCTCACAAAATGACATTCAACCCAGTTTCAGTGTAAATATGTTACCCAGCAGACACCTTGATGTCAAAACAACATCAAATTGATGTCAAAAAATGTCAAAATTGCTAATCGTTTTGATGTCAAAACCTTTACGTCCATTTGACATCCACACATTGATGCCCTTGAGCCGATTCGAATGTTATGACTCGACTGAATGGGCGTTATCAGTGGTTATCAGCTGATAGATATGGGCCAGTAGGGGCCTTCTGCGCCTACTAGTAGGCTCAGAAGGCTGTAATCATCCATCCATCCACATGGTTAATCAGCCACATGGTTAATCAATTCAAATCAGGTGTGCCCTTTTGAGGACACAAAAAGTCATAGTCATAATATAAGAATAATATAAGAACTTCTTTTTTAACTCAACTACTATGTTATTAACTATTAATAAGCAGCTAATTAGCAGTTTATAAGCTAAAAGTCTTAGTTAATGATATGTTAATAGTGTGAATTGTACATTAAAGTAAAGTGTGACCAAAAGTGTTTGCAAATGGATTGGCTGCAGACCAACAGAATTGAAAACAAACACTATTTTGTTTGTTAGCCTTTGTTAGCTTTTATCGGCAAATATTGGTTTGTGCCATTAATTCGATTAATGTGATGTCATTAATTCAATTAAATGTTTTAGACAGCCTTAGATATTTCACATTGGTTAACGAACCATTGTAGCCCCGTTTCACCAGGGACTACATGCTGACAATATAATAAATGAATTACTCGTCTCATATTCAGACAAGCTTCTGAATACCACTAGATGACATTTTCTTATAATAAACTTCAGGCAAATTTGATGCTCGTCTGGTGTGGCCAAAGCCGAGCATGAAAGTCTGGCATGATTGGACGTATAATTAAATGTATGCTTGATAAATTTTGAATATCAGTGAAATTAACAGACAGCAGCGTTGCCATGACTCCCTTTCAGAATGAAATAAATTTCTTTTGGTGGGTAAGTGGGTGAAATATGTATGCACGGTAAAAATCCATTAACGTTCGCTACAGAAATGTTCTTCTCATCAAGGGATCTCAACCTCTGATTCAAATAAACCACTTCAGCTCATCTATTATTCAAGCCCAAGTTCCATCTACAAATTTATTCATCTACGCAAGTTTTGGTAAATTGAATGGAACGGGGGGAAAGATGGAAAGGCGGAAAAAGAACAAAATGATTGTTCTGTATGTTGGCAAATTTGTTTAATATAACTAGGAATGTGTAGTTTTCTTGTATGAGTCGTTTCTATTAAAGAAGTAATAACCTCGCTGAAGGGAAGGGGGAAAAATACTACCCTTTTCATTGTGTGATCATGAAATCAGTTCTGCAATCATTAAAGTGATTAAGTCTGACCTCAATGTTTGGCTTGGTGTAAAAAGTGTATTATTTTGTGTTGGTGTATTATTTTGACACTAATTAACTGCATTTTGACATATGCACAAATCCAAGCTTGTATAGTTTTTTTATCTCTCAGGGATTATTGTTTTTGGTAACACTCTGACATTTTCTTGACTCTTAGCAACTTTGGAAGAACATGTCAACTTATTGTACTAACCTTAACCTAACAGTCTATAGGTAGTTTGCAATCACATGGTTCTGGTGACGCGCGAAGTGCAGATGAAAAACTGAATGGGAGACATAGAGGAAAGTCCATATTTTTGCGATTTATACCATATTTCAAAGGAGATATAAATAGAAAATAACCACATATGATGGGCATGATCCTTATATCATGAAGAGGGCCGAGTTTTCTACTGAACTAAAATATATTTGCCTGTCATCGAGGCGGTAGATACTGTATAAGCTATTACGGTAACATTACATGAAAAAATACTATAGTGTTTTCAAGCATACTATAGATAATTACTTGAATTAAACTGTCGTAGTAATTATATTGTTGCTGTGGTACAACACAACTGTAGTAATAAACAAATTATTCAATAGGCTTCAGTTTTCTGTGCTATAAGTATACACCATCACGATGCACCACAGTGTATGCTAACGTTACAGTATTTACAGTTTATCAGTTTACTATGCTACAGTATTCTGTAGCATTTATTAACAAATAGTTGTACACGTTATACACTTTACTATGTGGTTCAAAAACATGTTTATTATATAATTACTATAGTTTTTTTCCCCATGTAGATATCTTCCAGATATCACGAAATAACACATGAAAGCATACAAAAGCATGGACGCATAGTCTACATTATTATTTATTTATTTTTGTAAGACGGAAAAGTGCTCCACAATAATAAAGTCTAGTTTTGTTGCAATGGATGTCCCACAATCACCAGCGATCTAATCCTGACAGATCGCTGTAATATATGGACTACAAGATCCAGTCATGCACCGCTCACACGCACCTGTTCCAGATTCCACTGATTGCACACACTCACAGCCAGAGGATCATCATGGACTGATTACAAGGACTATATACACAGCACACGCACACTTCATTGCTGAGTCTTGTTATAGTTACTGTGAATATTAGGATGCTGCCTGCCTTCTGACCACTTGCCTGTTATTTGACTATGACTCTGGATTCTCTGTATACATATGTTTGCCCCTGTGTTGACCATTGCTTGCCTGACCATTCTTCTAATAAACCCTGCATTTGGATCCGCACCTCCGTTGTCAAAGTCCATTCACATTACAGGTTGCATTTCATTTTTGTTCTGTCAATCAACTTACATTCACCGCTGCTGCACATCTCGATGTTCACGTTACGGTTGTTTATTCTGCCGAAACGCCAATAAAGACTTGGATTATTGCAAAACAAGACAGAGATTTCATTGCAGCAATTACATGGTACGTTATTTATTTATATTCACCTGTATTTTGTATAAGTGTGCTGGTGTTTGTATCTGATTTTTATATAACACATTAACATATTAAACACATAGCTAGGCCTGTATATAATCTTTATTGGTGCTGTCAAAAGAATTTAAAAAACGTTAAAAAAAAAAGTTTGTACACATAAATGTTTTAAAAAAATGTTTATTACATGCCACCTTTTTTTCAGTTTTTCAGCCAGTTATTTTTTACTTTCCTCCCTTTATTGGCAAAAACCTTTAGAACTATACAAGCTGTTCTGCATTTCTTATTTTGGCCGATTTAAACAATTATAAACAACATAAAACAGAAACATTTTGATGTTCTGACAGCGATTCCTATGTAGAAGAATCACTTCCTGCCCTCCATCTGAATTTTGTGCATCATCAATGACGTCATGTGAAAACAACCTATTGGTGATGGGGAGTAGCTAGATAATAAGTAGCTTGACATTAGCTCAAATACTTGTGATACAATTTAACGTTTCCAGTAGCTAGCTAAATTTTTTTTCAGCAAGTAGCGGAGTAGCTTGACAACAACTAAGTTCCATTTAGTGAACCTGCAATGGTCTGAAACAGCACAGTTTCGTCTTACAAGATCACACACTACAATACGTTTATTTCATGCCGCCGCCATTTTAAAAACGAAAGCAAGGCTGCGGTGGGAACAAACCCGGAAGTAGAGGACCAGAAGTAAACATTGCAACAACATACCGTGGACCACAAACCTTTAGCTGTTGCAGCGATTTCAAAGTGCAGATGTGATGTAAACATCACTTTAATATCATTCAGTTAAATTTAATTTAAACAATTAAAAGCATAAGGCATCAAACAAAATCATAATCTCTTTAAGAGTAACAAGATAGTCAACAAAAAAGTGAACCCAAACCAGATTAATTTTGCTTTCGTCAAGTATAATGTTAACTTTTTTGGCTAAAATGTTGACAGGCTAAAGATGACATGAAACAACTGACAAATTAATTAAAACGAAAAGTTGAAATATTGACCAAAAAAAAAAAAAAAAAGGAGCTGTCTAAAAAGCTCTCAAAATAGAGTCTACGTGGGCTGCTTTTTTTTTTTTTTGCATAAGCTAAAAATATGAGAGGAAGGTAGAGAAATGTGTGCATTAGTGTGATCATTCAGCAGGCCTGCTAAAACCCAGAGCTCGATGGAAATGAAAGCCGCTTTTGACACTTATCTGCCACATCCCTCACCTGGGAAAACGGTGGCAGAGCGCTGGACCACCCCTGATAACCGCTTAATCAGTCTCGGCTATTTATGAAGGACAACCCCCATGCGGACAGGATTTTTAATTTGCCATGTAATCGTGTACGTTGCTAAATTGGAGAGCAGGGCTAGATTAAATTTAAAAGTCAAATGATTTGTGGAGGACTAAGTTTGTGTGGTGTGGTTTGTGAGATCATGATGAAGATGATGATGCTATTATACATGCCGTCCAACTTCGCAAACCTTTGGAGATTGGCGTCCTGCAACTTCATAGATTGGCTTGACATGGGCACAGCGGGCGGCACTTTCAATCAAGACGAACGCGGCTGTCAACGTAACTACTGTAATATACTGAAGAGATGCTTTCCATATTAACATAACAACAGACGCCATTGTTTGAGAAAGCGTCTGCTTTAATGGGCGATGGCAACGTAAGTATTAAAAGAAGTGGAATTAAAAACTTCATGAATAAAGCATTAGGGAAGATTTGCCTTCTCGCGGGTCCGTCTAAAGCGCTTTTACAAGCCAGAATGTGATTCATTTCAATCGTGTATAAATCCATAAAATTAGCAACCAAAAGTGGAGATTCATTCCAAATGAAAGCGAAACATGAATATCAGCTTGGGAAAAAAAAAAAGTGTAGTGCAATCTGTTCCTGGAGATGATCTGGGTGTTGTGGGACAGATAAGATGCAGAAATCTGAATGTGGTTTTTCATGTGTTAAATATGTGTCCAAGGAACAGAGGATTGGACATCTTGCATGACTGCTAACAGTAACATCCGTGAAGCTAAAATGGCTAGGAAAAGAGTTACAGGTATCTAAGGGTTAAATGGATTATGGTTGAATCTGAATTGAAATCTTTCTTAAAATGTCTAGACATTCTAACTTTCAAAATGTAACTTGTTTCCTGCTGTAACGGAGTGAAGACAAATGTTAAATTATTACGTAAATGGGGACAGCGCCATCTATAGACTTGGTTGGTGTTATAGCTTTTTGAGGCGTTGACCGAAACCTATTTACGCAAGCACTTTTCTTTTTTGGCAACTCATGTTTTGTTTGGAAATTTTTGTTTTATTGTCGCGTTGACTCTCTAGTTCCTCTCCTTCGAGACCGATCCCTCTCTCTCTCTCTCTCTCTCTCTCTCTCTCTCTCTCTTAGCCAATTAGCATAGTTCATAAACAACCAATAAAATCCTTCAAATGTGTGTGCACACTGTTCTGATTTATTTTTTTACTCTGATTTATGTTCAGTGACCACTGTCATTTATTAATGTTTTCAGCTAATTACTGCTGTACGAGTACTGTCATTTTAACTAATTTTTTAAGTTCACATAAAATAAATAAATACAATTACGACAGATGCAATACCAGATAAATAATAATAATGATGATCAGGGCTTGACATTAACTTTTTTGATCACCAGCCACTGTGGCTAGTAGTTTTTCAACAAATAACTAATTATTTCTTGGCTACAAATTTTAACTAATTAAAAATAAATAAAAACAAGCAAAATATAGCTGTATATATGCGCTTTTTATTCAACAAAACTTTTCTTTAAAATAAAAAGAAACACATTTTATAAAGAACTATTGTCATTTATCTAAAAGTATGCACAGTAGTCTGTCCAGGCTAAAGGTCACAGATCACCAGTTAATAGGGGTGTGACGAGATGCCTACTCCACGAGACGAGACGAGATACGAGATACGAGATTGGGTTCACGAGAACGAGACGAGACGAGATTTTTACACATTTTTTAAGAAATCCTCAATGATGAAATACATGAACGGAAAATCGTCTTTTATTTAACTGAAAAAAATATATAATCAATTAAAAAATATATATAAAATTAAAATCGCAAAACTATTTAGGTACTTTTTTTTTAAATCAACTTGTAATGAATGTTATTTTACTTCTATTTTAATGAATTGTACGCAGTAAAGGACATGCAAACACTGCTAAATATTTTGCTAATAGCCTATGTGAATGGAAAATAATCTTTTTATATAAATATTAGCAAAATATTTGCTAATATATGAATGGAAAATAGATTTTTATTGAACTAAAAAAAAATATCACAAAATAGAAAAAACAATTGAGGTGCTTTTTAAAAACATTGTAATGAACGGTATTTTATTTCTATTTAAATTAATTCTACGTCGTAAAGGACATCCAAACACTGCTAAATATTTAGCTATAAACTCTAGTGACTGGCTTCTCCCCTGTACAATTTCACATGATAAATCAAACTTCTTTCCACAAACTGAACTTAAAAATATATGTAATTTTGTGTATTTAATTTTTTATTTAATAAATCAGTTTCACTTTCATTTAGCAAGATTTCATTTATGCCCCCGTGACTCACTCTGAGCTACTGGATGCGATCATGCGAATATTAAGTAAGGACTGATAGGAGAGAGTTGTTTTAATGGAGTTTGATACTGCACGCCAATGAAAAAAAAATAAAACAATTCAGCTTTTCCCGGACAGCATAAACATGCGTTCCGTGATGATGATGTGACGATGAGTCTCCAGAAGATCATTCAGTGAGTGTGTGTGTTTGTTTACGCGTGCTTAGAGACGTGTGTGTCTGTGGTGCTTTACTGACTCGCTAGGTGTGTATGTCCTGTCGCAAAATGCGGCTAAAAGTCCTTCAAGGTGTTAATAGTTTGACTACAGCGTTTACATATCTGCACTTCAATAATGCGACTACAATAGGAATACTCCACGTCTTAATTCCATTTGTGTTTACGACGATTATGACTTTCATCATATCTGAAGTGCTATTCCATTGGATGGATACGAACCATAATGTGTGAGGCTGCAGTTGTAGCCTATGTTGGACGCGGCACCTGCTGAACTCCGGTGAAAAAAGCGGTTACGTCACGCCCGCCCAACCGAGTGACAAGCGCAACTCTGAGGCCAGCCTGGGTTGCCAGGTGTGTGCAAAGCACTTGATTTGCAGATCAAATCCAATCCTGCCTTAAATCTTCAATGCTAATTTCACCCCACACTCCATCATAACATCACAACTCACAAGACAACTTTTCATCTCGACGAGAAATCTCGTTTTGCGTCATTGTCATGCTGACATGTCATATATATATATATATATATATTTACAGTTGCAATCAGAATTTAAAAAAACCCTTTGAATTTTTATTTTCTTTTTAAAATATTTCCCAAATTATGTTTAACAAAGCTAGGAAATTTTCACAGTATGTCTGATAATATTTTTTCTTCGGGAGAAAGTCTTATTTGTTTTTTTTCGGCTAGAATAAAAGGCAGTTTTTAATTTTTTTAAAAACATTTTAAGGTCAAAACGATTAGCCACTTTAAGCTATATATTTTTTCGACTACAAAACAAACCATCATTATACAATAACTTGCCTAATTACCCTATCCTGCCTAGTTAAGCCTTTAAATGTTACTTTAAGCTGTATAGAAGTGTCTTGAAAAATATCTAGTAAAATATTATGTACTGTCATCATGGCAAAGATAAAATAAATCAGTTATTAGAAATGAATTATTAAAACTATTATGTTTAGAAATGTGTTGAAAAAATCTTCTCTCCGTTAAACAGAAATTGGGGAAAAAAATAAACAGGGGGGCTAATAATTCAGGGTGTTTAATAATTCTGACTTCAACTCTATACATAAATGAAACCATTATTATACCGTATATAAAATGAACATTAGTCATAACATACTGTTTAGATCTATTTTTCCTAAAAGTTCAGACATCAAGCAACACATGACCTGCAGATTAATTGCACACTTCCTTAATGAGCTGCAGTATGTATATGGAGAATGCAGTCATGTGAACAGGGCATGCTAATCAGTCTGGTCTAGCATGTTAATCGCCTGCGCATTTGAAGGGCATCACCCTGGTGCAAATAACAAGACTGTTGCATGAAGAATGAAGTAGGCCTACCATGCAATAATGTACTGTTTTGATGTAAATAAAGTACATTAATTATACAGTTGAAGTCAAAATTATTTAAAAAAAAAAATTCGTTTTCAAATATTTCCCAAATTATGTTTAACAAAGCAAGGAATTTTTCACAGTACTTCCTATATATTTTTTTATTCTGGAGAAAATCTTATTTGTTTTATTTTGGCTAGAATTAAAGCAGTTTTTATTTTTTTTAAACCATTTTAAGGTCAAAATTATTAGCCCCCTTAAGCAACTTTTTTTTTTTTTTTTTGATTTACTACAGAACAAACCACTGTTATACAAGGACTTGCCTAATTATCCTAACTTGCCTAGTTAATCCTTTAAATTGCACTTTAAGCTGAATACTAGTATATGATGTTCATCAGAAGGAAATGGATTGGTTGTGATGTTTCGGTTTAGGTCTTTTCAAATACAACATGAATGGAAAAATAAAGTATGTGCAGGCCGTTAATCTCAATACCAGTGACTTTAGCATTGTATGTCTTTAGCCTTTGAGCTGTGAAGTGGCTCTGATGTTATTGGTATTCACTGCACAACTGGACAAATCTTCAGAATATATGATCCGGAGTTATAACCTCTAATTATTTAAAATTAATTATAAGCTCGAACCATTAAGCCATGGCTGCCTCTTAATACCTAATAAGGACCCTTTAGGTACAAACACATAAATTTTTTAAAATGTATACAGCCCAGTGACGGCATTGTAACCTTTTTAAGTGTTTCATTTGGTTGCTGGAGAGTGTTGTTTTATTAAATTGAAGCTGTGCTCAGTGGATTAAATCATTAAACAGATGAACAATGGATTAGTCAATGAAATAAATGCACTCATTTGAAAAGTTATCAAAACATACCTCAAATCTGTCAAATAATCAACTTTCATGTCCATAATAATGAACTATATGCAGGTGAAACTGTAATTTGAACTGCAGCAGTGCTAAACTGTTCATACTGTATAATTAAAAATACAAGTAACACGACAAAGGTCGCCTGCTGTTGACTGAAAATAAATGAGATCATATCCCTGTGTCTTGCTGGTAATTGAATATAAGAGTTTTGGTCCTTATTTATTAAGCCACATCAGTTTATGTGCAGTTTTAACTAGTGTTTAAAATTTTTAAAATAAGTATTTTAATAAATGTTTAAGTTATATATACAGATGAAGGCATTAAGATTGTTTTAAATATTTTCCAAGCGCTGTTTAATGGAGATTTTTTTTTTCAATACATTTTTAAACATAATAGATTTGACAACTAATTTCTAATAACTGATTTCTTTTGTCTTTGCCATGATGACAGCACATACTATTTTACTAGTTATTTTGCAAGATATTAGTATTCAGCTTAAAGTGCAATTTAAATGCTTGGATAGGTTAATTACGTTAATTACATTAATTAAGCACACCATTGCACAACAGTGGTTTGTTCTGTAGCCAATTTTGTGGGTGGGGGGCAGTGAATTAATTAAGGGAGCTAATACTTACCTTAAAAATAAAACTGCTTTTATTACCGCCAAACTATAAGAAATACTTTTTATAATTATATATATATATATATAATATAACATTTTATAATAAACAAAAATAACATTATATGTTATAATAAATATTGCAGGTGTACAAAATAATGTACTTTTGAGACTTTTTTAGGCAAGGATGTAGTTGTTTATATTGCAACTATGCAGTTTATTTTATAAGGACAGTGCCTATTTTGAATATTTATAATTTCAGAGATTCAGCTTGTCAGCGGCCATCAGCCTGTCATACTGAGCAGAAAGACGATTGATGTTCCGCCACAAGATGGCAACAGAGACTGCATAATAAGTCCTCAGAGGAGAAAAACTCTACTTAAATTTCAAACTACAGCTGATCAAATCATTACAGAACAGGTAAGTGACATTCTAAGTCGAAATCTCTCTTTTGTATGTTGTAGTGCTGTATTTATACCAAAGCAATCTGGTAGTGTTTGCTTTGCTTTGGCTTTTTCGGGCTTAATTATTGTGGAATCCCGATTGCATCAGAGAAATACTGCGAAATCTCTGTAGACTGATCCCATTTCATGCCGTTCAGCCTTATAATCTTAAAATTTGAGCAAAATCACCTGTTTTGTCATCACTTTAGACATTATGCAAGAGAATCATTCAAATACTAGCTCTAAAGTGACGTTCGTGAATGAGCAATGGTTTCTGCTGTTCTGACGTCAGCTGCAGATGTGTATGAATGGCGGAAGAAAGTAGTTCCTCTTACGAAACAGTTTTTGAGACTCTCGTGTTTGATTTTCTTTTTATACACACGATTAAGCCGTCGAACTGTTGTATAAATGCAATATCACACTCGTAGCAGTGCAATATGGCTGTATGTCGTCACTGGTGGGGCACTCGGTCTGTGGTCTCGTTGGAAAACATTTAGAATTGTTTCCCCTAATTCAAGCTTAACACACTGTTACTGTCACATTAAAGTTCAAGCTGTCAAATGTGCATTTTAAACAAATAATTAATTAATTAATTCATTTTCTTTTCGGCTTAGTCCCTTTATTACTTTACTCAGGCCCTTCCAGTTGCAACCCATCACTGGGAAATAAATAATTCAACATATTATTATTATTATTATTATTATTATTACATGTGATGTGCCACCAAATCAGATGCTGCAGAGAACATTAGACATCAAGTCACTGGAAGCAAATGTTATCCAAACTACATTATAACAACATATGAGTATTCATTTTATTATCATTGGTTTTTTTCCCCCCTTAATGTTTACAAGTCAAAACAGACCCGAACATCATTTTCACAACCAATGCCTTAGGGACTACCATACTGTACATTTATTTAGCACATCATAATGTTCTGTCTCTTCAATGAAGACCTCAATAACATTCGTCTCAGTGCATTTAGCTGCAGACCACAATTCCTTCCATTTCTTTAGCCACGGTCCGCAGTTCCTCCCCTTCATTAAAAATGTTTGTTGTCAGTACCGAGACATGAGTACACAATTAATAGCTCCAATTTGTCTCTGTTCAAGCTTCTCTAATCGCAGGAAAGCAAGTTTTTGCAAGAGGATGCACATTATCAGCTTGAAAAATCACTCGACTAATGGGCCTTAATTTGATTTAATTACCAAGTTCATTAAGAGGGGCGAATTAAGACATGTTCAGCCAAAGGGCTAGTCAATCCTCCTCTATGTTACTCACTACTTGGCGTGATTTGGTTAATATCGGAAAAGAGGGTGTATGTTTGCATGGGGTTTACACACATGTTGTTGAACTTGCGTGTTTTTGTACACATAATGCGGCCACTCAGAAGAGTTTAATTTGAGGTTTAAGATTTATTTGCATTTCTAAGATGGGAACAAAACAGCGCTGGCAAGCTAATTATGTGTTAATCTTAAAGGCTTGCCTGTAGCCTAACACAGCGGTCCTCATTATGCTCCAGTACAACATCAGTAAGAAGAAGTTACATTTAAGACGTCTTCTGAATCTGTGAATATTCTTTTTTTTCTACAGTGGATCAGTTTCAAAGAACACTATAAGCTGCTGTCTTTGTATTTGTTCTGAGGAATTAGCAGGTTAAATTCACCCATTTCAATGTGAATCCATGCAATAATGAGAAGGTGTTTACAAAACAAAGATTTCACCCTAGATTGATAAGTTGGTTGGTTTGAAGGTGACTTTGGTGTGAACCATACCTGCCAACACTCCTGTTTCCCAATAGTCCCTCCCCCCCCTTGGTCCTCAGCTTTTTGGTACAGTATGTAACACCCCTGGGTAGCCAACTTTGGTATAGTATCCGATAGCCGCTGCCCAAAATCCTGGTCCATTGTACAGTTTCTAACACCTCAAACATCAATCACACCGTGCCTTCACCCCCCCAGTTCTCAACTGTGTTACTCTGACAAACAACCGCCCCATCCCACCCCCCATCCCCCCTCCCCCTCTCATTTGAGAGCAATAATAAGTTTGAAATATAGACATGCTTTTTTGAACTCTCTAAGACCCCCATGCTGCAGTAGGCAGGGTTGTAAATATGTCACACTGTTCACATGTACCCCCTAAACCAGTGTTTCTCAATCCCGGTCCTCGCACTCCACTGCACTGCACATTTTATATGTTTCTCTTTACACGTCAGACGTTTGTTCTAATTCAACAACGAGTACCCTGCAAATTGGACTTCATAGGGTATTCAGACCATGATTTCAGTTTGAAGGGAGCGTGTTTCATTCAAATGGCATTTTATTTTGTGATATGTGAATTTATATTGTATTTATTACTGGAGGTATATTATGTCACACTTCACGCTTCTCTAGGAAGACAATGCAGGCAGTGCCGTTGAGTAAATCCTTGAACCAATGTTTCAAAGTGAAATAAAGGTTTCTCGTGCTTCAGTAAACATGCAATGAAGCAGAAGAAACTAGGGAAGAATGCATACTGTGTAGTAGTGTTTATAAGCTACAAAGATTAGTCGATCCATCAGCAGATCGCTTGTATTTCAGCTCATAGACATCAGCTGATCAATGCGACTTTGAAATGCTCCAGTGTTCCTGTATCTGTGTTTGCACTCTGTGAACAGCAAGGAAGAGTGGTGAACTGATGAGCTTCATAGCCAATCACAGTCTTTTCTGTTGAACACAATGGCCAATCAGCTGTGATTAAGAACGTGCTCAAACAGCGCTCAAATGTTAGTGGGAAATGGACATTTTAAAATTTTCAATACCGATTGCACCAAAATTCCAGTATTATGACAATACTACTGTGTAGGGACATGTCAGTCAGAACACGTCATGCACAAACTCCTCTAACAAGCTGGTTATCTAAATCAGCTGTGTTAATAAAGAGAGACATGCAAAATATGCAGATCGGTGGGGTGCGAGGACCGAGATTGACCAATGCTGCCTTAAACAAAAGAACGCCAAACATCTGGCAAACATCGTTCTCCAGCACTCTGGACAAGAAGTGCTACCGATGCGCGCCATGTCTTTACATTGTTTTGTATTTGCCATGGACAAACACCAAATGGTGCCTATGGTGTGTGTACTCTCATAGAAAACAATGTTTAGAACTTTAAAAGACCTGGCTTGACACGGTGCAGATTTTCGTCCGGTGTTGGACCTCCTCCAAGTCTTTAAAATCTCTCTGCGAGTGATCATATAGGTGCAAATGCATCTGTATTAGCTCTGCGACTCGACCCTCCAGTGTATTCATGTTGCTAACTTGGTGGTGATGTTCTCCGCACGTCATGATTTTGTCAAGTACGATGCGATCCTGGATTAACATCTATGTTGATCCTGGAACATCATTTTTGTTCAATGTAATCCATACCTATTCCCTACCCCTAAACCCAACCATAACTGTAAATTATTCCCAAAATCAGAGGGAAATAATAATTGGATAACAATCATAAACCTATAGTGCATAAACCTAACCTTGAGCCTAAACTTAACATAAACGGTAAACGTATCCCTTAATATTGACTGTCTGATTGGAATGTTGTTCCAGGATCAACACAGATGTTAATCCAGGAACTACTTGATGAAATCAGGTTGGTGGATGTTCTCCTCTCTGACCTCTGTGGATGTGAGATACGAATGAATCGCACATCAAAGTTGGTTCAAGACAAACCCACCAATTGGTTATTCGATATGGACCAAGACACTTTTTCAAACTGCCAAAACAAAATCAAAATGAAGATAGTTTGGGCCAGATTGTGTTCAAAATCATGTAATTTCAGTTCTTTTTTGGATTTAATTTGAAGCAAATTGGGGCCTTTAGGCTCTTAGTAAAACACCTCAGAAATTACCATACAATACCTGGACAAATATACTTATTAGTGCTCCCAGTATCTACCTACCCATTTAACCACCAACCTAACCATCTACCTACCAACCAACCAACTAACCAACCATCTACCTACCAAACAACCAACCAACCAACCAACCAACCAACCAACCAACCAACCAACCAACCAA
>CAIGQV010019164.1:4944180-4956294 GCA_903798115.1 Danio jaintianensis
AACAAACAAACAAACAAACAAACAAACAAACAAACAAACAAACAAACCTTCTTTAGTTACATAGTGTGTGAACAGAAAATTAACATTTGTTATTTTCTAGGTCAATATGCCTAGGAACTACACTCTCATTCCGGCTAAATAATCAGCAGGCACAGTGATGTTACCTAGTTATGTAGCTGGGAACTATTTTTAGACACTGCGTAATA
Organism: Danio jaintianensis; assembly: GCA_903798115.1. Taxonomy (NCBI): domain Eukaryota; kingdom Metazoa; phylum Chordata; class Actinopteri; order Cypriniformes; family Danionidae; genus Danio; species Danio jaintianensis. Next base: position 4,944,387 of record CAIGQV010019164.1, read on the forward strand.
ACACTGTGCCTGCTGCAGCCATGGTACAGCAGCAAATGTCCCTAAATATTAAGCCACATTGAGAGTATATTGCCTAGCCATATTGGACAAGAAAAGCATCTTTGAATTTCCCGTCAGTCTTAGTACACAATGTAACTGCAGAGAAGTCAAGTTTTATATAGGACAATTATCAAAATTTGTTTACATTTTGATAATGGTGCAATCCAATTCAATGATTTATGCTATGCTAAGCTAAACATATTATCAACAGAAACAGATTGGCTGAAAGGATTCGAAAATGGTAAAATTCAAAAATGTAAATTTCCAAAAAAAAGTACCTTTAAGAAGTGGATTTTGTCACTAGCACATGAATCACTCCTTTTGTGGACCTACTGTGCATGGCAAGACATTGCTAACTTTAATTTCGTCACACATAGCCAATCTTGTTAACTCTCGACACCCCTCCTTTCCAGTGCCTGTACCAGTTGGCTAAAGGGTGGCAGTTGAAGGGATTGGGTGGCACAGACACCAAGAGATGAAGCTGTTCTGTGACAATGAACCTAGAGAGAGGATACATAAAATCCCACAAAACTCATGCCTAAGGTTTGGGGTAGCAATGAAAACCCCTCAGTGCAATAATATACCATTCAAAAAAGCATTTCGCCGCATACATACAGTGCTTCCTCCAAGATCTCAAACTAATTTCAACACCAACATATGTTTCTTTTTTCATATGTGCTAGTATGATATCCTTAGCGTGTAAACAGGTGGATGGGAACGATCAATAGATATGAAAAAATATAAATATATGAGGGAAATATATGAGCTGGAGGGTAAAGAAGCAGTCTTCATAACAGTTCAGAGAAGCAAGGTTCATGAAAAATCTAAAAATGGAAAGTTCACTCCCCGGGGGCCGAATGTCTCTTCTGCCGCCCAATATTCTACAGATCTGAAAGCAACGCTGTTATTGGAACATTTATAATACAAGAAAATAGGGTGGGGGGACAAAACATATATTTTATAACCTATTACATTTCAAAACCAGAAATTTCTCCAACAAACAAATAAGAAAATAAACTAAACACGTACACAAAACAACAACAACCTATTCCGAAACTGCAGTGGATAGTAATCTAGCTTTGTTTTGTATTTTTTAATCTTCAAAGTCCAGCTCTATTTCAGAGAACTAATGAAATGTAAATCGCCTTCAACCCACTTCAGGGGCCCAGTTAGAGGAGCGTAACCCATCTCAAGAGGATGAACCTCAATTTCAGGTTCTACACATTCTACATTTCATTTCCCAGATCTCTGGTCTTGCTGGCATCACATTTGTACAAATGTAATCTCACACATTTGTACAGTAATAACGATATGCTTCTTTTCAGTGTTGTCAGCATAAAGAGGAATTAGAGTTTTGACACCTTAGCGACTGTCACTGTGGAGTAACCGGAGGATAATTATTGATTGAATTTTTCATTTACAAATAATATTTTCGCCACCAGAAAAGCTATCTGTTAGTTATCTCATTCATTCATTTATTTTCTTTCCGGCTTAGTCCCTTTATTATTCTGGGGTCACCACAGCGGAATGAACCGCCAACTTATCCAGCATATGTTTTACGCAGCGGATGCCCTTTCAACTGCAACTCATCACTGAGAAACACCCATTCACCCACATATACTACGGACAGTTTAGCTTACCCAATTCACCTATAGCGCATGTCTTTGGACTTGTGGGGGAAACCGGAGCACCCGGAGGAAAACCCACATGAACACGGGGAGAACATGCAAACTCTACACAGAAATGCCAACTGACCCAGCCGAGGCACGAACCAGCGAGCTTCTTGCTGTGAGGCGACAGCGCTACTCACTGTGCCGCCGCGCCGCCCCTGTTAGTTATCTGTTATCGTTAATTCATTCATTAATTTTCCTTCAGCTTAGTCCCTTTATTAATTAGGGGTCGTCACAGCGTAACGAACCGCCAACTTATCCAGCACATGTTTTACACAGCGGATGCCCTTCCAGCCGCAACTCATTACTGGGAAACATTCATACACACTCATACACTGTGGCCAAATTAGTTTATTCAATTCACCTATAGTGCATGTCTTTGGACTGTGGGGGTAACCGGAGCACCCAGAGGACAAGAACAAGCAAACTCCACACAGAAATGCCAACTGGCCCAGCCGGGACTCAAACCAGCGACCTTCTTGCTGGGAGGCGACAGTGCTAACCACTGAGCCACCGCTCAATTTGTCATTCCCTAACTTTAATGACACGATGCCAATATAAATTTATTCTCAGTAGAACAATAACATCTGTAAAAATTGTATTTGATTATTCTGACTTTAGTTTTAAGTTTAGTTTAGTTTAGTTAAAATCACGCACACACATAATTACACTAGCTAGAATAGAGAAAGGGGTGGTGCGGTGGTGCAGTGGGTAGCGCTGTCACCTCACAGTAAGAAGGTTGCTGGTTCGAGCCTCGGCTGGGTCAGTTGGCATTTCTGTGTGGAGTTTGTATGTTCTCCCTGTGTCCGCGTGGGTTTCCTCCGGGTGCTCCGGTTTCCCCCACAAGTCCAAAGACATGAGCTATAGGTGAATTGGGTAAGCTAAATTGTCTGTAGTGTATGTGTGTGAATGTGAGTGTGTATGGGTGTTTCCCAGTGATGGGTTGTAGCTGGAAGGGCATCTGCTGTGTTAAACAAATGCTGGATAAGTTGGCGGTTCATTCCGCTGTGGCGGCCCTTAAATTAATAAAGGGACTAAGCCGAAAAGAAAATTAATGAATGAATAAAGAAAAAAAAGACATTGTATTTAATTTACTTGTGCGCATATTTGTTCACGACAAACATGTTGCGCATTTTACATTATGTACGGCAATAATATGCCTCTATTTGCATTGACATTGTATGTAATTTACTTGCGCGCATATTTACTTTTGCATTTGATGTGAATATGCAAAATATTTGGATTTTAGTGGATTTTTTCATCTGAAATTTACACAGATCAACATATTTTAAATTTCAGAAAAATGTCGGCTGAGGTATACGAAATTTCTCCAATATACAGTAGGCTGGATATATGGGCTGCCAATTTCTGTCCTTCATTTGTGTCTTATTCGATCACATTATTCAATTCAATTCAAGTTTACCTGTATAGCACTTTTCAGAATAATTATCGTTCCAAAGCAGCTGCACAAAAAAATCTCAACTTGGATATTCAAAGATATTTATAGGCACAAACTGTAAGTGCGGATATATATGTCCAATTACACCTGCGGTCAGTAACTAGCTCATCCAGTCTGCTCAAATCACAAGTTCAGCTTCCTCTTGAAGAGTTAAACGAGTTTGGCTGCGAGTTCACTGCACTGCGCTCCTCGCCATAAAAAGTGACCCGTCGAGTCGAGACCTTCTCACTGAGCCTCATGTATTCCATGCTTCATACTGCACGGCTGTCCTCCCTGGACTGTAAATTAACCTCATAGTGGGGCCAGGCGGTCTCTCAAACCTGGACCTGCACTCCATGTTAAGTGTGACGGTAATTGAGATTTCTGCTTCCGCAAGGGTGAGTGACTCTACGGGGTCAGGCAGTCAAGGCCCAATATTTGAGCTCGAACTTCACTTTTCCTCTTGCTTTCATCTCTTTGTTCGTTCTACTTTCACTCTGACACACACAAACCCACAGACACAGAATGAACACGGCGTGATATAGATCATACATTTTATACATAACAGGGGCTTAAATGTTAAAGATTATGTGCAAACAAATCCAACTGCTCTACAATAGCCATTAATAGGGTGGGTGAAATTAGATTTTTATATCATGAATTGTGTGACTCATGAACAAGATGACAATCTAGATGATTGTAAGAAATAGTGCGAGTAATGTTTATAGAGTCATCAGTGAATAAGATGCTACGTGATGTTTTATAAACAAATGCTTATGACTGACTACGGCTGGTCTCGCATTGACAATCACACGACCAACCAATCAGATGAATTCAAATGCACATAAATAGTTTGCTCTCCTTACCTCAGTCATCTTCAATTTTGAAGAATCCCCCTATACACCCCAACTCCTTCCCCTCTTTTCCTAGCTAAATAAGAGGGGAGTTCTCAAGACCTACCTGAGCCCAGACTCTCCTCTTTCCTGACTAAACTGGGGGAGCCCCGGGCTCGAGGATCCTCCGAGCTCAGGGCTCTCTCCCAGGACAGCATGCCAAACACACATTTACCTTATCAAGCATCAGCTAAGTGTGAACTCTTGAAATGTTATTCATAGTCCATTGGATACTGGCTTGAATATTTAGTCTTTTAATTTAAATAGTACTTACCTTTTAAAGGAACACTAATAGGCTCATATTCCAACTCTGCTACCGAGTTTTACCATTTTTGAATCCATTCAGGCGATCTCTGGGTCAGACGGGAGCACTTTTAGCTTAGGTTAGCACAAATAATTGAAACTGATTAGAACATTGGCATCTCACTCTTAAAAAAAACTAAGAGTTTTGATACTTTTCTTATTCAAAACTTGACTCTTCTGTAGATACATTGTGTACTAAAACTGACTGAAAATTAAAAGTTGCTTTTTTTTTAGGTCGATATGGCTAGGAACTATACTCTCATTCTGGCGTAATAATCAAGGAACTTTGCTGCTGTACCATGCTGCAGCAGGCGCTAGGGATGTCACGATACTGGAATTTGATACCAATCGGTACTGAAATTTTAAAAACGTCAATTTCCCACGAACATTTGAGCGCTGTGGAGCACGTTCTTAAACAGCGCTGATTTGCCATTGTGTTCACATGGTCAACAGTAATGACTGTGATTGGCCGTGAAGGTCATCAGTTCACTGAACTCACCGCTGTTTACTGCGTGTAACCACAATGTTCGCGGGAAATGGACGTTTAAAAAATTTCAGTACCGATTGGTATCGAATTCCAGTATCATGACAACCCTAGCAGATGCAATGATATTACGCAGCACCTGAAAATAGTTCCCAGCTAGGTAACTTCCAATGTGACCAACTGCTTGGATAGGGAGTGTGTGCCGATTGTGCTGTGCAAAATCATTGCACAAAACAATTTGTAAACAAGATTTTGTTTGCTTATATCTTCTTTTCTTTTACTACGACCAGTACAACACATTGCCTTTAGAGTCAGCAGCGTAAGATGCAAGCACCATAGTAAACGTGCACCCTGATCTGACAAACAACTTCCACCATGACAAGCAAATCAATGCTGTGGTAAAGTCTTGTTTCTTTCACCTACAATGTCTTTCTCAAGTTAAATCCTTTCTCTCATTAAAGCACTTTGAACTATATACATGCTTTCAACACTATGCATCTCGATTATTGCAATTTACTTTATTACAGAGTTAATCAAGCTGCAATTGGCTGCCTGCAAATGGTGGAAAATTCTGCCGCCAGATATGAAAAAATATGATCATATCCTTCCTATCTTAACCTCCCTCCAATGGTTACCAGTCAAACTTAGAGTCAAGTATAATATTTTTGTTTTTGTTTATAAAGCACTACATGGCCTAGTACCATTGTATCTAGCTGATATCATACATTCGTACACTCCACCCAGGTCTCTTAAGTAAAAACATTGTGGAGACCAAAACTTTGGAACAACTTACCAGTATCGATTCAAATGGTGTCATCACTCTCTACTTTTAAATTTAAACTCAAAACATATATATTTTTTAAATGTGGTAGACTGAAGCCACGGTCACACTGGACTTTTCTCCCCATAGACTTCCATTCATACGCACGCGAATGCGTCAGACCGGAAACGCAAGCTCATGCGACAAGTTTCGCAGTTCGCTGCGTTGCAAAGTTCAAGCTTGGTGAACTCTGACCTGTGAAATCGCATAACGTGACTGCATGAGAGCAATCAAAGATCAAAACATGACCTCTCTGGCCAGAAATTTTAAATACGAAACAATCGCTCGCTTTTTTAAATGTCTAATCATCTTGTTTAATCCCGCCTCTTTTTGCAGCGCCATACAACATAATTTCGCAATCACAAAAGTGTGGCCGCAGCATAATTCTGTTTATTTGAGTATATTTCATAGATGTTTTCTTACCGTAATGAATATTATTTTTGTATCAGCACTTTCTTTAACCCTGTTTGGTTTTTTTTATGTGCTTTATAAATAAAGAATGAATGAATGAATGAATTTGATGCTAAAGAGATAGACAAATAAAGTCATTTTTAATTATTTTTCGGTGTACAAAACTGTTCTTGGAGCTTCATATGATTACATTTGAACCACTGAAGTCAAATGGAATGTTTTTAAATTTTTACTGTTCCTTTTCTTGACTTTAAATGTCTCATGACTGTTTCTGTCTATGGAGGATGGGGGAGCTCTCAGATTTCATCTAAAATATCTTAATTTGTATTTCGATAATGAACAAAGGTCTTGGGGTTTGGAATGACACGAGTGTTTGTAATTTATAACTGGGACTTCTTCAAATGCTTAACATAGAGACATCTGTTACCTCCAGACTCTCTCTGCTGGACCGTATCACCACAAACCCAAAGTCCCTCAATAGTGTAATTTGAATAAACCCTCTCATGAATAAAGTCCAATTAGAATAACTCCTCTCGCCACACATTTCTACTAAACAATCACATCAATTAGTCGACATTTGAGCACTTCAATCTGTTCTTTTTATGTCTATGAAGGAGTCCAGAAGGAGGCGAGACCTCAGGTGAGAGAGGAGGAGATTGACTGCCAGGCTGAACACAAAAAAACAATAATGACCACTTCCTGTTAGGACTCATTAGCATGTTGATAAAAGAATGTCTAATTAATTTAGCCATTAATGAAGAAACTGCCAACATTCTGCAATGGGGTGTAATAAACCCCTCTGGTCAGACTTCATAAATTAGTGTTTTGATGAGGTCAAGCACACAGGAGGACGTTGGCAAACCTCTGCTAATTTTATGTGTGGTCTTTTGAAGACTGTTGCAGGGGACCTATTATGCAAAAATCACTTTTATAAGGGGTTTAAACAACAGTGTGTGAATATAGCCAGTTTATAATGGTAAAAATTAAATTATTTTTTTTATAATCACATTTCATTAAAAAAAAAATGTCTGTAGACACACACACGATTTTCCCCCTTTGTACATGTAATCAGAGGGGGAAAGTCCCGCCCATTAGTGATGATCTCTACCTCATTAGCATAAACAGCCCTGACTGAGAAGCAGCCATCCGGCATTAGAGTTTTCCGTACCTGCCGAAAACAATGTCAGCGACTAAGGCTACGTCTACACTAATCCGGATAAATTTGAAAGTGGCGTTTTTGTCTAAAAACGCTCCATGTCCACACAATCGTTTTCAATTCTTTCCGTCATCCACACTAAAACGCTTTTGTCAAGTACTACACATGCGCACACATGTAAGACACTTTTACCTGCATCATATAAGCCTGGCATTTATTTACTTTCTGTATCTTTGAAACGCTGTGGCAAAATGTTGCAACTGTGGTCTGCTTCTGCCACTGAACAATAGCTCCCAGTAAACGTTCCATGTCCTTTAAAGAGAGCCAATATGGAGCATGTATAAACCAACATTTTTAAAGGGGTACAAAACCCCACCTGTCTCAGCAGGGTGTTTTCACGCCTCTAGTTTGAAAAAAGTCAGGAAAGTGGGTGAGTCCAGCTTTGTTTAGGTGGGAGTGTTGAGTGGCGAAAGAGGGAAGGGTTCGCATGAAAAGGGGAGTTTCATTACGTGCACTACAGCTGATTTTCACAGAGGCAACACAAATACAGACGCAGGGGAGACAGTGGACATCAGTAATCACATTTTTTGCCTTAATCTGAATAAGACAATAATATGATGAAGGTGTTTACATGAGTTGATTTTTGAATGTTCCTTTCATGATCTCATTTTACATGTTATAGCACATAATTCGATTAAAATCATTGCATCATTGCTGCGCTATCCACATTTCCTCCGGAGTTTCATGTAATTTCAGGTGTTTCATTCTTAATTTGTTGACTTTAACTGCAGTTTGGCACTTTCACTTTCATTCACGAACATTTCATGCATGCCCCCGTGACAAACGAGATATTGGATGTGAGGAACTGCTGGAAGAGTGTTGTTTTAATGGAATTTGATTATACTGCACGCCATATGGGAGAAAAAAAAAACTCTGCATTTTTCGGTAGATGCAGAGACTCGGTAGGTGCAAACAATAACGTCAAGCCGTGTGTGTATAGACTATACTGTCACAAAATGCGGCAAAAATCCTACACGATGGTAATAGTTTGATTGAAGTGTTTACATGTTTACATTCGGAAAGCAGCATTTACAACGGATCTTTCAGTCCATAATATTGTATCATGCATATTAATGGAGTTGCGCCTCATTCACAATAGAGCACGCTGATTGGTTCGAACCAAGTCTTTCTCATGAATTAATGATGAAAACTCAAAGATGTCACGCTGTACCAGCCAGTACAGACAGTCAATCTCCACGCTGGATTTTACACAATGATCGCATGGCCGTGACGTAGCTTCAAATTTTCTTTTCAAACCTGAAGAACGAATTTGCTCGAAGTAACGCAAAAACAACCAATTTTCACTTTTTTGTGAAATATATGTGTCCTAATAGTGTTTTTAGCAATGTGGGACACATATATGACTGTCAACATCTCCAAAAATGTGTTTTGGTGTTTCGTGACCCTTTAATAAAGCTGTCAGCATCCAAAACGTCTGCTTTACAATGCCGTCCACCTTGTTATTGGTCACATGACTAAAACGCATCATTGTTTTCGAAAGAGAGTTTCCAAAAATATTTGTTTTTGTTTCCTAAAAACGCCATCTCAGTGTGGATGGAAGGTCAAAACAGAGAGAAAAGTATGTGTTTGTGTAAACAAAAATGTATGTGTAAACAAAAATTTATTAGTGTGGACACGACCTATAAGAGGCTTTATAAATGTGGAGGTTTAGATGCACAAATGAACACCGTAGTCTCCATAGACTGCCTTCTTCTGAGACATTTCTATTGACATTTTTAGTTTTTCACAAAGATAACTTCAGTCCTGTTTTGAATCTGCCGCTATGCTGACACATAGGTATTTGTAGCTCCACCCTCTTTTGAAAAGAGCACAATCTCATTTGAATTTAAAGCAACAGTCACCGAAATAGCACATTTTGGGTCAAAGCCTAAAAGGGGCAGTTTCAAAGAATTATAAACAAGTTATTTGTGTGATATTTTGGGATAAACTTTACATGCACACCCATAGGGATATCAAAGACGTATTATACATCTCGTAAAAAGGGGCATAATAGGTCCCCTTTAAAGATAGGAAACTATCTTCATTGAAACACAACATGAATCAAATGAGTCTAAAACCCTATTTAGATGGAACCAATTTTCCAAATGACATTTGAGCAACAGATCCTATTGCACACTGCATTTGTGTAATATTGGCCATATATACTGTATATACACATAGATATAATCATAATTTAGTCATCACAATATTATTCCAAACCCGTTTGCCCTTGGACGATTTTGTTTTTACTCAGACTTTTAGGTAAACTCAAGATGTCCGATCTAGTTTGTCCTCCTATTTGGGAAAAGCGAAAGTGAGGAACTTCGGTAAATCAATTAGACAGCTCATTAATGTGTGGAGGTGCGCTGACCAAATATCCAAATCACTCATGGCGTTTCCAGCATCGATCGAACGCTCTCAAAAACACTGTGACCCTGCAAGATTTTAAAAGGGACCTGAAAGCAGACAGAAGCTCATAAATTTACTGCCGGCCACAGCCAAGTAGTAATTCACAATCTAGTTATAAGAATGCCAACGCAATGGTTTCAGATACAAAAGGAATTTCCTTGAAAATGAAAGGAAACTTCGACTCATCATGGCATCCTAAAACAAGCCTGACAGATAGTTCTCTACAATTCATTGCTTAAAGAATGAATGCCTCTAACAAGTCCTTTTAAATATTCTTCCGCGTGAAGGTTAACTGATGTGTCCTTCTATGCTTCAATGAGGGACAGCACATTTTGAAGCAAATATGACTTTTATTTATGTATTTAATGTTTTTGTTTTGTTTTTTGTAATGAGACCTTCCTTGCAAAAGACTTGAAACTCGGGAGTGTAGAGTGCTTTCATATATTTGGATTGATGGATTTATTTTTGTTTGTTTTTTTCACACTTTTTACATCAAACTCAATTGAAAATAGAGCAGGGCAAAATGTTTGTTAATCCAGTCACTGACTGGATCATTAAAAATCTGTGTTTCGTATTGAAATGGACACTACAATTGCGACTGTTTCATGGAAATGTTTTCTATGATCTCTCTGCAACACATTTTCTCCTAAACTGTACTTAGTACACTCAAAATAATTGGCTACTTGTTCAAACTATTTATTTAACTTAAAATGAGCTGAAACAACACATTTTTTGGACAACTTAATTGTTTCATGTTCAATCCACTTACATTTGTAAAAACAATTAGGTTAACTTAATCAATTTGGGTTGGGACAACAAGAAGGAATTGTGTGAAACCCAGATTTTCCTTTTTGAACAGTGTAAGTGTATGTATTTAGTGGAAATGTCAAAGTGATAGTTCACGAAAACAAAAACATTATTCACTATTTACTCTCAAGTGGTTCCAAACCTTTTTTCCCCCTTTTTTCTGTTGAACACACAAGAAGATATTTTGTAGAATGTTGGAAATCAATAACCACTGACAGCCATAGCAGGAAAAAAATAAAAATAAAATAAAGTTACTAGCCACTCTACATTTTCACTAGCCACAATTTTGTTGTTAGGTAAATCCATTTAATATACTTACATTTCCCTTTGACTAATAAAATAACTTCATTTTAAGTGATTTTACTTGATTTAAGTCATTTAAAACCTTTCTGACCACCCAAATTATAATATGCATAGTTTATCAGCTGATTTTTTTTTTTATTATGATATAAAAACATAAATTGTTTCTGTGAAATTATGCTATATAAAACATACCTTCACCTAAACTGAAACATTATTCATATGATGAATAAAAATGCTAATTGACTCTCTTCCAGCAGGGGGTGCCTATAGACTGGCAGAAATAACGGTGTTGCCTTGGTTACTGCAGTAAACAAAACTGTGATGTCAAATGCAGCAGGATTTTATCAATTTCATAAACTACATCCCAATATTCACCGAATAAATTCAGGCAGCCTTTTCATACAACTATACATTACATAATCGAAAATTATACACAATTCTGTAGCATTTAAATTGATTTATCAACTTTTAATACTTTTTATTTTTGATGAACTATCCCTTTAAGATCATGCCTGAAGGTACAATACTGATATCAACCAATCAGCAAGAAGCAAACACACACGGTCGGCATCATTTGTAGGGTATTGAGTTAGCTTTGATTTCAGCGTATTTTAATATAGTTTTTTTAGATAGTCAATCAATTCCAAGATATATCTGTACTGCTCGGTCAAGGTCAGCAGAAGATCAATCATTCCCCATAAGAATGAGCTGATTCTCTCTCTCTCTGCATTAATATGTATTGAAGTCCACACATTCCCTAAACATACAATAGACCTCAACATCCACAAATTAAGGGTCATAAAGACTTGACATAGTTACATGATGAATGAGTTCAGTCACCAAAACATTTCTGGTGAAAGCATTGAAAATGTAAAATGATCGAAATATAGTTAGTTTAAAAGACCTAAGCATTCATTTAGCTGTTTGAGTGTAAAACAAGAGCTGAAAATCCATTGAAAATACTGTGTGTAAAAAAAATAGTCATATTTGAAAGACCTCGTCCGATGTGTGACCCACTTTATATTGTCTTGATCAGGCAGTGAAGATCATTGATATTGAACAAACCAGATCTTAAACCTGGAGAGTTTAAAGTGACATAACACATCATTGAAAGT
>CAIGQV010019164.1:4974990-4986110 GCA_903798115.1 Danio jaintianensis
TAGTACACTAGTATTAAGCAAACCAGCAAGGTAGCCCAGACACACATGTTCTAGTACACTAGTGTTAAGTAATTTGGCAAGGTAGCCAAGGCACACATAGTCTAGTATACTAGTGTTAAGCCCATCGGCCATGAAAATGTTAAAATAGTTTATTAAAGAAAATAAAAATGATATCTCTATTACCTGATATAGTACAAACAGACATTTAAAATTGGTCACTTGTGCTTCGTCTTAAAAGTCTTTATATAACTGAAATCATTTGAATAATAAAAATAAATTAATATTTATTAATTCATTCATGTTTATCTGTCAGTTTTTTTTCACACTCCACTGACATTAGGCATGTATATGATGTATATATACTTTGGTAATGTGTTGTTTTTGCAAGCCTTAACTCAATCAGCAAACTTTTTCAGCCTAAAAACAGGAGGACGTGGGGTGGAGGAGTCACTTACCAGATGGACGCATAAATTATTTAGCAAAGCTTCACCGAAATCAGCCATGCTATCAAGCAATAAACCGTGGGAGTGGAATGAATTGGCTTCATTGACATCTAAGAGAACACAATAACAAGAAGTGGACTGACGCTTGATGAGGCGTTTCGCTACAATACAGCCGAATGAAACATTGTGCTGGATAAATATGTATTCAGATAGCACTATTGTTACTAGAAGAAGCGCGTAGAGAGGGTCTCATCATAATCACAATAGTTTGAGTTAGTATCGTTTAATCAAAACAGCCATTGTTGGGTTTATGAAGTGAGAAAACCATAATTAAATGGAAATATTTTGGCATTCATCGCCCGTCTGGCACTAATGCAGAGTTTGTCTTCATGCGCACATTTTCAGTGTCAAAGAACGTCATTGAGTGAAGTGATCCATTTGTTGTTTTGTTCTTTTTTTTCCACAACAACTTCTCTGTAATTGTTGTTTTAACTATACTTTGATTGAAATATTTTCCTTTGTTTGTACATTCGACTACTGTGGACACGGCAAATGGAGCGTAAGCACTTAAATGCTAATTTCAATAAACCAATTCTAATCCAGACACTGTGACTATGAATTCAACGGCTAAAATGATATTTAATTATTGGTCTGTGTACTTGTATATTTCAAAACAGACACAGCTAGTGCAATAAACAACACAAGTCTTGTATTAAACCAAAAGCAGTGTAAAAGGCATCTTAAGAGAGCTTTATTTTATTATAAATTCAGGTAATGATGTACTAATATTACATTTCTGGTTAATATTGATAGGCTGATAGTTTTTTTAATGATTAAATTGCTTACTATTTTGTCTAAAATATATAAATATTAAACATATTTAAATATCACACATTTAAATCAAACGCTACAGACCAATAATTGTTATAGATGAGTCAAAATCATATTTTAGGAAACGTTTAATTTCTATTAAGTTACTGTTCTACTTAATATGATACTGTATTTGTGTATTTACACATGTATTATATGTAGAATAAGGATGTAGAATAAGATCATGCAGAATATGTCCTTTATAAGTACTAAAAAAACAGACAGTATCATAATAATAATAGGCAGGTAATAAACCACTAGCCAATAGTGAAAATTGTTACTTGAACTAAAAACAAAACTGTGTATTATTACATTTATAGCGGATTTATTATTTGATAAATTATTAGAATTATTATAATGTACTTTTTGAAAACCATTTCAGATTTTGTTTATAATTATTAGCTTGTGCTAATCCATTCTTATTGATTACTAATATACGTTTTAATCATATAAGTAAATCAAGTAAATGTTCATTCATATTAATTAATATTAAGGTTCATTTACATTAAATTTGATTCAATACATTTATTTAAAAATTATAATAATAATAATAATAATAATAATAATGATGATGATGATGATGATGATGATGATGATTAGTAGTAGTATTTTAAATAATTATAGCATTACAACATTACAGTATAAATTAAACATATATTTTAAGACTTGTGTATGCATAATAATAATAATGATAATAATAATAATACTAAGATTAATAATAACAACAATAACAAGAACAATAATAACAACAACAACAACAACAACAACAACAACAATAATAATAATAATAATAACCACAACAAAAACAACAACAACAACAACAACAACGTTATTAATAATAATAATAATAATAATAATAATAATAATAATAATAATATCTTTAAAACCTTACGTTTACATACAAATATATATACAACGTATACAACCTTACAAACATCAAAACCTAATGGCATGCATATGTAATTGAATGTGGATTTTCCTCCTGGCACTTTTCCATATTCTCCATTTTTCCTTCCTCAAGGGCAAAAGAGAGAGCTGTCCAGCCATTTTTTCTCCTCACCTGAATGCAACATCACAAGCCATATGACACAGGACGTCCCGTCAGCATCCAATATACAATTATAGCTGCAGTAAACCAGATCTAAAATCCATCAAACGTTATATTCCAGTCACACAACACCACCCAAAGGGCTCCAAGAAACAATATTTGCAAATGTTTGATCAATGCTTTCTTGTGTGTGAGAGGTAGATTAGACCATATGGTTTGCTCGGTAATAGGCCTCCCATGGCAAATCACAGAAAGGCATGGAGTGTGTTTTAATGCAGGAGCAGATATTGCGGTGTTACACACAGGAATTGGAGCCATCTTTGCTTCTGGGTGGCAGGTGGCCATCGGTTATTGTCTACCGCGGATACACAAAAAACTTTAAACCCTCGGAGAGACAGATTTGGGGAATGTTCATGCTTTGAATGCTTGCTTTCTTTGTCTACTTTATGTTTTGCAAAGAAAAATATGCATAAATCTTTTCTTCAATTTACTGTCCGGCACTTTATCTCGAAGTTAGCGTCTGAATTATTTTGCGAGCGCATATTGGGATTTAATGACAAAAGCTCTAGTAATTAGCTTCTTGGTAAATACAGTTTCGGGGAAAAGATAATTCTCTCGTTCGCCATTACTTTGGGAGTTTGATGACTTTTGGTCGTCCTCTGCGGAGACAGTGATATAGGCATTGTGTCTTTATCTGAAAATTATGCGCGGCCATTAACTGGCTTCCTTCATTATCCTTACTCCACCGCGACAACTGTCGAGCGAATTGTTTTTAACTAATAATGACTTGCTCTCTTTTTTTTTCCTGATGGACTTCTCTTGGATTGCATGAGGTAAACAAGCAGCTTGCAGTGAGTTCTCCAACAGAAATTCATGAATGTTATTTCCAGGAGATTCAACTTTCACAAACTCACTTAATCAATGAGTGTTAAGAATCAGCACAAGTCAATTTAGTGTGTGTGTTTACACTAGCGTCCAGTGTGTCCAGATCTAAAAACCAAATCATAAATCCATAGTGTTCACACAGTCATTTTTAAGACTGATACTTATAGTTGGAAATCAAAATTATTCGCTCTCCAGTGATTTTTCTTTTTTTTTTAAGAGTTTTTCACAGTATTTCCTATAATATTTTTTCTTGTGGAGAAAGTCTTATTTGTTTTATTTCGACTAGAATAAAAGTAGATTTAACTTATTTAAATAATTTTAAAGTCAATATTATTAGCCCCCTAAAGCAATATTTGTTTTCGAAATCACAATGATTTGCCTAATTACCCTAACTTGCCTAATTAACCTAGTTAAGCCTTTAAATGGCACTTTATGCTGAATACTAGTATCTTGAAGAATATCTAGTCAAATATTATGTGCCGTCATCATGGCAAAGATAAAATAAATCAGTTATTAGAAATGAGTTATTAAAACTATTATGTTTAGAAATGTGTTGAAAAAACAACAATTTTCCATTAACAGAAATTGGGGGAAAAATATACAAGGGGGCTAATAATTCAGGAGGGCTTCAACTGTATATAGAGAAACAACAACAAAACATACTCTTTCATTACTTATATCTTGTCACGGAACTTACTTTTGGTCTGTCTTGTATTCATATTTCAGAGGAACCATGCCAAAAAGGAGGTGGACGTGCACTCTCAGGTACTATATGGGCTTTAAACATCTACACCTACCCTACCCCTACCCCTTTCCCCCCATAGTGATGTCATTGACTACGTCTACATGGACATCAGTAATCTAGTTATTTGCCTTGATCTGAATAAGAATAATATGATTAAGGTGTTTACATGAGTTGCTTTTTGAATGTTTTAATGTCCCCATTTTACATGTCTTAGTACATAGTTCGGGGAGCGGCACAGTGGCTCAGTGGTTAGCACTGTCACCTCACAGCAAGAAGGTCGCTGGTTTGAGTCCTGGCTGGGCCAGTTGGCATTTCTGTGTGGAGTTTGCATGTTCTGCCCGTGTTGGCGTGGGTTTCCTCCGGGTGCTCTGGTTTCCCCACAGTCCAAAGACATGCGGTGAATTGGGCAAAACAAAATTGACCGTAGTGTAAGAGTGTGTGTGAATGAGCGTGTATGGGTGTTTCCCACTTACTGGGTTGTGGCTGGAAGGGCATCCGCTGTGTAAAACATATGCCGGAATAGTTGGCGGTTCATTCTGCTGTGGCGACCCCTGATAAATAAGGGACTAAGCCAAAGGAAAATGAATGAATGAATGAGTACATAGTTAGATTGACGTCATTACGTCACCATTCGACGCTAGTTTTGTCTGCCGTTTCACGCAACAACAGTTCGTGTTTGTCATCGCATCATGTGATTTTGGGCGTTTCGTTTTTAATTTTGTGACAAGTTCAACTGCAGTTCATTTCTCACAATGTGCATGCAAACAGACGACGTCAGATACAAATTCTCAAGCAATATTTATATATTTTAAGTAAACCTACAACTGCTTGGAATGAGTTTTTTTTTATTGTTGCTGATTTAAGGTTCTCTCTCTTCACTGTAAAAAAAAAAATGCTTGATTCCACACTATCAATTTGTGTTGAGACAGCATGAAGGAATTAAGTTCACTTATTAGGTTTTACAAATTTAAGTGGATTGAACATCAAACAATTAAGTTGTCCCAACAAAATCTCAGTAATTGTGTTGTTTCAGCTCATTTTAAATGAGTAGTTTGAACAAGCAACAAAAATATTTTTGAGTGTTGATGGTTTTTATAAATTTGATAAAATCGAGAGTAATCACACAATACATTTTTTTTCAAAGCTATGAATGATTTTTGCATCTATTTAATTGAAATGATGTTGTGGATTACGCTCAATATGTGAAAAGATGTTAATCTTTGCACCTTTCTTGCAGTTAAGGAGTATTGTATTTTAAACTTAATGTAAAATCTAATGTTTTTTTGGAGATCATGTAGTAGTTGCAATCAGAATTATTAAACCCCCTGAATTATTAACTGTTTATTTTTTTCCCCAATTTCTGTTTAACGGAGAGAAGATTTTTTCAACACATTTCTAAACATAATAGTTTTAATAACTCATTTCTAATAACTGATTTATTTTATCTTTGCCATGATGACAGTACATAATATTTTAAAAGATATTTTTCAAGACACTTCTATACAGCTTAAAGTGACATTTAAAGGCTTAACTAGGTTAATTAGGTTAACTAGGCAGGATAGGGTAATTAGGCAAGTTATTGTATAACGATGGTTTGTTCTGTAGACTATCAAAAAAAAAATATAGCTTAAAGGGGCTAATAATATTGACTTTAAAATGGTTTTTAAAAAATGTAAAACTTCTTTTATTCTAGTCGAACAAAAACAAAAAAAAGACTTTCTCCAGAAGAACAAATATTATCAGACATACTGTGAAAATTTCCTTGCTCTGTTAAACATCATTTGGGAAATATTTAAAAAAGAAAAAAAAATTCAAAGGGGGTTTAATAATTCTGATTGCAACTATATATAAAAACGTATTGAGGTTTTTTTAACCTTCCTGTCGTGTTTGTGTCAAATCTGACCAATTTACAACTTAAAACACTCTTAAATATTGTGTTTTACATCTGATTGCCACTATTTGATTTTCACTGCAGTTATTTTATGTCTAATTCTATAAATTCATGTTAAACACTACTTTGAGATATTGTTCACAGCTAAAGAATGTTGAATAAAAATTTGGTTTTGAAAAATGTTTTCATTAATTCATTCATTTTCTTTTTGGCTTAGTTCCTTTATTAATCGGACCCACCCGAGGCTCGAACCAACAACCTTCTTGCTGTGAGGCAATCGTGCTACCCACTGCGCCACCGTGACGCCTGAAAAATGTTTTTTTTTGTGCTAATTTAAGAGCAGTTAAAACGGACCGGTTAGTTTTGACCGGGAACACTAAAGTAAGGGGCGGGAGGTGAACACGACAGGAGGGTTAAAGAAATTATTATTTTTTCTGTTTTGTTTTTGTTGATTGTAATAAAATGTATTTTTAAAAAGTTAATTCAAATTCTCTCCAAAACAAACGAATAGATGCTGATGTTTAGCCTTGCTATTGTAAATAAACCTGTTCACCTGGCCATGCTCTCAAACTTAACATGAACCTGAATATACGAAAAGGACACAAACTTACACAATTTTCCTTGATCATTTGTTATTCTGAACCAGACCAGTCTTTTTATTACCATTTTGAGTCTTGTTTTTATATTTGAGTCTTTGAGGGTCACCAAAGTAAAGTTATTTTCTGACTGCAAAAAAAAATGCTTTTCGCACTGATTTTTGTCTTGTTTCTAGTCTAAATATCAAAAAATTCTTAAATCAAGAAGCATTTTCTTGACAAGCAAAAACACTGTCTTGTTTTAGGAAATTTGATGTCAAAATTAAGCAAGTTTTTCCTTAAAACAAGCTAAATAATCAGCCAATGGGGGCAGCTAGCTCTCTGCAACTCTCACATGGTCGCCCACTGAAGCTAAGCAGGGCTGCGCCCGGTCAGTACCTGGATGGGAGACCACTTGGGAAAGCTAGGTTGCTGCCGGAAGTGGCGTTAGTGAGGCCAGCAGGGGGTGCTCAACCTGTGGTCTGTGTGGGTCCTAACGCCCCAGTATAGTGAAG
Organism: Danio jaintianensis; assembly: GCA_903798115.1. Lineage (NCBI taxonomy): Eukaryota > Metazoa > Chordata > Actinopteri > Cypriniformes > Danionidae > Danio > Danio jaintianensis. Next base: position 4,981,963 of record CAIGQV010019164.1, read on the forward strand.
GGGACTCTATACTGCTCAGTGAGCGCCGTCTTTCGGATGAGACGTTAAACCGAGGTCCTGACTCTCTGTGGTCATTAAAAATCCCAGGATGTCCTTCGAAAAAGAGTAGGGGTTTAACCCCGGCATCCTGGCCAAATTTGCCCACTGGCCTCTGTCCATCATGGCCTCCTAACCATCCCCATATCATAATTGGTTTCATCACTCTGTCTCCTCTCCACCAATCAGCTGGTGTGTGGTGTGCGGTCTGGCGCAATATGGCTGCCGTCGCGTCATCCAGGTGGATGCTGCACACTGGTGGTGGATGAGGAGATTTCCCCCATTGTGTAAAAGCGCTTTGAGTGTCTAGAAAAGCGCTATATAAATGTAAGAAATTATTATTATTATTATTATTATTTTAAGTAAAAAAAAAAAAAAAAAATCGCTTAATTTTGACACTATTTCTTAAAACAAGACAATATGTTTTGTTTGTCTAGAAAATGCTTCTTGATTTAAGAATTTATTAGTTGCTTGGACTAGAAACAAGACAAAAACTATTTTTTTTTTGGCAGTGTGTTGACAAATCATTTTAAGGATCTCCTGAAAGTGCTAAAGTCTGAATTAAATTTGCTGAATGGATCTGGCATCCCTGGCTCGATCTGCTCAGCTGATTATTTAAACGGTTATGTGAAAAGCATCTGCTACAGATAGAACCAAAGTACATCTGACACAAACATGAAGCGGGGAGGAAATTTCCAGCGGTGAGGAGGTGGACGAGAAGGAGGAGGAAGCACAAACACACACACCAGACAAGAGTACGCGGTGCACAAAACATCTCTATGGACACAACCCACATGCTTCATCTCGTGCAATCTGCTCGTTTGCTCATTTTCCCACATTCCCCCGAGCTCTTCTTCAGCAGCAGTGACTCAACACCTGGAGAATTCACTGCCCTTTGTCATTTATGAGAGGAGGAACATGGAAAGCATAGGTATATTTCATGGGTAATTCATTCTAAAGTTATAAAACGCATATGCTTTGGTTAAGTCACATGACGTACAGTGTTTTTCTGTGGCGTAATTTCTGACAGACTGAGCAGTTGCTGAATGCAAATGAAAACGTCAATAAAACAAAGGGTCAACTCATGTCAGATCCACAAAAACATCTGACACATCACCTCCAGTAAGTTATGATGACATATTCACAACTCAAAAACGTTTTTAACAAATTAGTGTTTTGTAAATCCATCAAATGTACGTGTTGCCAAATTGCAACACTGTGCAATAGTAGAATGTGCAATAGTAGAATGTGCAATATTGCAATAGGTTAGCTAGCTAGCAAAGTCAGCTGTGATCTTTTAAGTTGTAACAATAACAACATGAATGCTAGTAATATAATGTTGTTTAGTCATATGGCATTTTCATTATGGATAAAATCAAATTTTAATGGCAATACTTTTAATTAGATATAAATACAGGGAACAGTGTATTAGTGAGGACCACCATGTTCTATGGTAAGCGAAAGAAGAAAAGGACAGAAGTGGCTCTTCCTGCAGGTGAAAGTGAGGATGAGATGGGTTTTAGTGACCATGAGAATGATGCAGATTGGACATTTGATAAGAGCAGTGATGGAGACAGTTCAGGTAAGTTAGCTCAGAGCCAGATAAGACAGGCGTAGTATAGTATGTAGTATAATATATAAACATTGTTAGCTAGTAGCTACATTATTCTGATGCATCTGGATATATCAGACTTATTATTTATTTGTTAGAATATTTACTGGGGAAAATATTTATATCTACTGTATGTTGTGTACATGAAAGTTTAAGGATTTTTTTACAGTATTTCCTATAATATTTTTTCTTCTGGAGAAAGTCTTATTTGTTTTATTTTGGCTACAATAAAAGCAGTTTTAGGCGACGCGGTGGCACAGTGGGTAGCACGTTCGCCTCACAGCAAGAAGGTCGCTGGTTCGAGCCTCGGCTGGGTCAGTTGGCATTTCTGTGTGGAGTTTGCATGTTCTCCCCGTGTTCGCGTGGGTTTCCTCCGGGTGCTCCGGTTTCCCCCACAAGTCCAAAGACATGCGTTATAGGTGAATTGGGTAAGCTAAAATTGTCCGTAGTGTATGTGTGTGAATGAGTGTGTATGAATGTTTCCCAGTGATGGGTTGCGGCTGGAAGGGCATCCGCTGCATAAAACATATGCTGGATAAGTTGGCGGTTCATCCCGCTGTGGCGACCCCAGATTAATAAAGGGACTAAGCCGAAAAGAAAATGAATGAATGAATGAATGAAAAGCAGTTTTACATTTTTTTAAAAACCATTTTAATATCAATATTATTAGCCCCCTTAAGCATTTTTTTTTCGACTGTCTGCAGCCCAAACCACTGTTATACTTGCCTAATTACCCTAACTTTGCCTAATTAACCTAATTCAGTCTTTAAATTGCACTTTAAGCTGAATACTAGTACCTTGAAAAATATCTAGTCAAATATTCTGCACTGTCATCATGGCAAAGATAAAAGAAATCAGTTATTAGAAATGAGTTATTAAAACTATTATGTTTAGAAATGTGTTGAAAAAAAATCTCTCCGTTAAACAGAAATTGGGAAAAAAATACACAGGCGGGCTCATAATTCTGACTTTAACTTGTATATTTCAAGTGCAATTCATTATAAAGTTCTAAAACGTATGGGTTCAGCACAAGTAAAACTCTACTGACTTGATTTGTGGTACAAATGTGATTAACCATATCAAATAAAATAATAAAAAAAATCCATTACATAATTCCAGTGGAAGTGAACCTAGAGAGATTTGAAACTCAAATGTGATGTTTGTATTATTATATATATTTTTTGGTTAAATCTCATGAATTATTTAGCAGAACTCTGCTTATGATTTGATCAGGAATATAGCATAAATCATCATGTTGTAGGTGGGAATAATTGTCTCTGTGAATGTATCTCTGGAAAGGTGTTTAATTTCAGTCGCCGCATAATTCTTACCTGCTATATTATTACACGCATTGAAAAAAAAGCTGACATTTATTTATTTTTATTTTTTTTACATGAACTAAAATTGCTTTTATGCCAATAATTTTAATAAATGTTTCATGAGCATCAAATCAGCATATTAGAATGATTTCTGAAGGATGATATGGCACTGAAGAGTGAAGTTAAATACGTTCAGCAGAAAAAAAGCTTACTTTAAATTAGAATACTATGCCACAATGTTGATGAAACTGCAGTCATTTAATTAAATATTACAATTTAAGGGCGGCACGGTGGCTCAGTGGTTAGCACTATCACCTCACAGGAAGAAGGTTGTTGGTTCGAGTCCTGGGGTCAGTTGGCATTTTTGTGTGGAGTTTGTATGTTCTCCCTGTGTTGGCGTGGGTTTCCTTTGGGTGCTCCGGTTTCCCCCACAGTCCAAACACATGCGCTATAGGGGAATTGAATGAACTAAATTGGCCGTAGTGTATGAGTGTGTGTGTGAATGTGAGAGTATATGGGTGTTTCCCAGTACTGGGTTGCGGCTGGAAGGGCATCCGGCTGGCATATGCTGGCATAGTTGGCGGTTCATTCTGCTGTGACGACCCCTGATAAATCAGAAACTAAGCTGAAGGAAAGTGAACGAATGAATTACAATTTTAAAGAAGGGTATTGTTCGTGTACAATTTTAAATCGAAACAAATCTAAAGAATCAAATAAAAACAAAACTATATTTAATATACAGTACATAATATTATTTCATATAAAAAATAATAAGTAATATCAGTTTTCTGAAATGGATGTTTGGTAAGACAATAAAAAAGTGACATTTATCCACTTATTCAGTATACACACATCACTAATTCCTATATGCTGGATTAGACCATGCTCTGAAGTAGGAGCTAATTTAGTTCCTTAAAAAATGGTTTCTAGCTCCTAGGTGTGAACATGCCAAAAGTGGGTACGTCCAACAATAGTTGGTGGAAAAAATAAAACCCTCTTGTTGTCTAGTGTGTAGTTCCTGTTTGCTTAGTTCTCAGTTCTATTTGGTTGCCATAGTTACTCAGATGATTATCCCCACCTGTTCCTTGTTTTTATCTTCTTTCCTTTGTGTATTTCAGTCTCAAGTTTGTTTTGTTTGGTTTTTATTTTTTGGTTGCCATAGTTACTCAGATGATTAACCC
>CAIGQV010019164.1:4990566-5038963 GCA_903798115.1 Danio jaintianensis
CATACTGAAATAAAAGTCTCAGCCATTTCTGCTTCACGCAGACTTTAAAAACAACAAAATCTTTCATATTATTATTGTTATTATTATTAAGAAGAAGAGATCCCGATTTAATTGAACATATTTAAGGAAACATAATTTGCAGTATTTAGGTTTAACATTATAAAACGCAACATTAGCACAAATAAGGCTAAGGGGCTCTCTGGGGTCTCAAACTGCTTTTAAACGAGCAAAGGAGTAGCTGTTATTGAATCACGACCTGTAGCTTATAAAGCAATCACATTAGAGGGTTTATAGTGGAAGTGATTAAGGTATGACACATTGACTTCCCTCTGTGCAGCAAAAAGCCCTGGAAACACATGTGAGCTCATTAGACCTCAGCCATTGTAATTCCACTAGTTGAGCGAAACTCATTTACTTAATGTATGAGGGCCATTAGTTACCTCCACCACAACATGATGAACACAAACAGGGAGGTCTGGAAGTTCATTAAAGGTGATATTTTTCTGGGCCATCATTAAAGAGCATAAGTTAAGCATCCAAGACAGTTGTGATGATGCTAAATGAGCCTTCCGTGTGACCTTAAAACTTCATTTAGAGGGCAACTATTAAGGGCAAGCTAACATGATATAACGTGTGTGTGTATATATATAAATATGGAAATAACATGGAAATAAAATATATATTTTTTTAAATCACAAAAAAATATGTTTTTCAAAATGTAGTCACAACATTTGAGGTATTTCTGACTTGCTTCATCATTTTGACATAGTTTAAGCTTCAATTGTTTTAATTAACAGTATAATTATCAGTATCACTCCAATTTGATATCATGTAATAATGACTTAAATTGTGTTTATCTTTTGAGTATTTTTCCTCAGCTAATGAGCTATGGGCATTGAATGATTTATCTGTCACACCTCATTAAAATGTTGCGTTTTTCATTTGTAAGGAACTTTGGCGTTTGCCAAAAGTGTCTGCTAAATGAATAAATGCATCAAAATGACATGCATTATTTGAATTTTATAATATACTTGAAAGACTTGCAAATTTCACAGCTCATTGTGACTTTCAGCTCAAAATGACAGAGTGTGTCACATATTGGGATCAGAGGTTCTTAAGCATAAAAGAGTACGAGCAAAATAGAATTCTTGCAATGCAAAGGAAAGTTACACTAAAACATGTAGCTCAAATTATATTTGCGTATACAGAATACACTACATTAGCAAAAGTTTTTGGACACCCTTCCAAATCATTTATTTCAGGTGTTCCAATCACTTCCATGTCTATCAGTGTATAAAACCAAACACCTAAAAATGCAGACACTTCATTTGTGAAAGAATGAGTGAATTCTCAGTGAATTCAAGTGTAGTGCCATGATAGGTCGCCACCTGTTTTGTGAAATTTCCTCAATACTAAATATTCAATAGTCCACTGTTAGCGCTATTAGAACAAAGTGGAAACAATTGGGAACAACAGCAAGTAGGCCATAAAAAAAATAAAAATCACAGAGAGAGGATTCGGGATAGTCAGTGCATATGTTTAGAGTAGAGAAACATTACTGGCATGCACAGAGTCCTAACCTCAACCTGATTGAACACATTATGATGAATTAGAGCAGAGACTGCAAGCCAGTCCTTCTCACCAAACATCAATGCCTGTATAAAACCAAACACCTAGAAATGCAGACACTTCCTTTGTGAAAGAATGGGTTGTTCTCAGGAGTTCAGTGAATTCAAGTGTGTGTAGCCATGATAGGTCATCACCTGTTTTGTGTAATGTCCTCACTACTAAATATTCCACAGTCCACTGTTAGTGATATTAGAAAACAAAGTGGAAACAATAGGGAACAACAGCAACTAGGCCATGAAAAAAATAAATCATAGAGTGAGGATTCAGGGAAAGTCAGTGCATATGTTTAGTGTGGAGAAACATTACTGGCCTGCACAGAGTCCTGAACTCAACCTGATTGAACACATTATGGTGAATTAGGGCAGAGACTGTGAGCCAGGCCTTCTCACCAAACATCAATGCCTATATAAAACCAAACACCTAAAAATGCAGACACTTCATTTGTGAAAGAAGGAGTTGTTCTCAGGAGTTTTGTGAATTCAAGTGTGTGTAGCCATGATAGGCCGTCACCTGTTTTGTGAAATTTCCTCAATACTAAATATTCCATAGTCCACTGTTAGTGGTATTAGAACAATTGGAAACAATTGCGAACAACAGCAAGTAGGCCATGAAAAAAAATCACAGAGCAAGGATTCGGGATTGTCAGTGCATATGTTTAGTGTGGAGAAACATTACTGGCCTGCACAGAGTCCTGAACTCAACCTGATCGAACACATTATGATGAATTAGAGCAGAGACTGTGAGCCAGGCCTTCTCACTAAACATCAATGCCTGTTTAAAACCAAACACCTAGAAATGCACTTCATTTGTGAAAGAATAAATTGTTCTCAGGAGCTCAGTGAATTCATGGTAGGCCATGATAGGTTGTCACCTGTTTTGTGAAATTTCCTCACTACTAAATATTCCACAGTCCACTGTTAGTGAAGTGGAAACAATTAGGAACAACAGCAACTAAACCATGAACAATTACGGGGATAGTCAGTGCACCTGTTTAGTGTGGAGAAACATGACCGGCCTGCACAGAGTCCTGATTTCAACCTGATTGAACACATTATGATGAATTAGAGCAGAGACTGTGAGCCAGGTTTTCTCATTAGAGATCAATTCCTGACTTCACAAATGCACTTTAGACACACTCCAAAACCTTGTGCAAAGCCTTCCCAGAAGTGTTAAAGCTGTTATAGCTGCAAAGGGTAGATTGGGATGTCATTAAAGATTATGTGCATGTAAAGGTAGATGTCCAAAATAATTTGGCAATATCGTAAATATTCAAATTGTTGACATTATGAACATCAAAGGATATTGGTTTGTGTATGGGCCTCTTTTAAAGGTGCAAAAAGAGATCTTGGAAAATGATAATGTTAGCCTGGTAGCAAATTGACATCCAAAGCCACGTCTCCTAAACACACACTAGACAACATTGCTACAATACATCATAACATTCACCAGAGAGAAAACTTTATAGTACAGATAATATTCACAATTCCAAACTTTAAAAAAAGAAGTTAGGTTTTTGAAGTTTGACTGCCATTCTCTGTCTGAATCAGGTATGTGAACATCATTTCTGCATGAACAAGTTACACAAAGATATATAATTACATATTTTGACAGCCTATCATAATGTTAAGACTGACAGTTGGGATTGGACAAGCTTTTCCTGGTTCTAAACCTTCCACAGAATATTAAAATACATATAAATACATTTTTTACCACTTAATTTAATGATTGCTATCAGGATGTAAAAAGATATTCAACCACCATGACTTTTTTTTTTTTTTCTGAAGGCAATCACCTTTTTTTACCTTTAACTATGACAAATGTGATTTAAGAGGTGTAGCAGAAGCTTTCAACTTAAGTTAATAACTAACTACAGTATGACAGTTCATGTTAACATATTTATACATTTTTGGTATGCTTACTTGCAAACATTTGGTATGATTTGTCAATGTATGCTCACAATTATAAAGAAATTAGTTGTATACATATTTATGTTGTCATAAATACTTTTATGAACATATTGTAACATCTCTCGTAAACCAAAACATCTGCCCAAGAACGCACAACACATAACATAAAAGTAGAGTATTAAAAATAATAATAATAATAATTTTGTTTTGATTTCCAGGTCTTCAGAGTTCATACAGTATGCTTATGTTATAAACAGAACAACATTATCAAATATTTTCCTGCTCAGGCAAACCTTATAGTTCCTCAGTCAACAGACAAATCCAAACTAAAGCATAATGCATTCTGTCACGAGACACACAAGAGCAAATTGCATTTCACAATCTGTTATAGCACTTCTTCAGGCATCATTTTTTAAATGTGTCAGTGTTTTGACTGCTACTGTTGAGATCAGTTACCACTCTTAGTTCTGTTCCTCATGTTAATTATGCTAATCTATATCTGGTGTATATCTGCCTGTTATATCCTGTGTTTTGCCACAGTATTTGTTTATAATGAAAATGATTAGGTTTAGGCAACTCAAAACTGTATATTTGAACTCCTTTGCCACAGTATTAAGTATTTACAATTATTGTATTGGTTGGATCGCCTTTAGAAATGTTTTAAAGTTGCCATGAAATCTAATTTTATTCTATGTATATACAGTCGTGGCCAAAAGTTTTGAGAATGACACTAATATTAGTTTTCACAAAGTTTGCTGCTAAACTGCTTTTAGATCTTTGTTTCAGTTGTTTCTGTGATGTACTAAAATATAATTACTAGCACTTCATACATTTCAAAGGCTTTTATCAACAATTACATGAGATTTATGCAAAGAGTCAGTATTTGCAGTGTTGGCCCTTCTTTTTCAGGACCTCTGCAATTCAACTGGGCATGCTCTCAATCAACTTCTGGGCCAAATCCTGACTGATAGCAACCCATTCTTTCATAATCACTTCTTGGAGTTTGTCAGAATTAGTGGGTTTTTGTTTGTCCACCCGCCTCTTGAGGATTGACCACAAGTTCTCAATAGGATTAAGATCTGGGGAGTTTTCAGGCCATGGGGGTTTCATCGAAGAATATGACTTTGCCCCAGTCCTCAGCAGTCCATTCGCCATACTTTTTGCAGAAGATCAATCTGTCCCTGATGTTTTTTTTGGGAGAGAAGTGGCTTCTTTTCTGCCCTTCTTGACACCAAGCCGTCTTCCAAAAGTCTCACTGTGCGTGCAGATGCGCTCACACCTGCCCACTGCCATTCCTGAGCAAGCTCTGCACTGGTGGCACTCCGATCCCGCAGCTGAATCCTCTTTAGGAGACGATCCTGGCGCTTGCTGGACTTTCTTGGATGCCCTGAAGCCTTCTTAACAAGAATTGAACCTCTTTCCTTGAAGTTCTTAATGATCCTATAAATTGTTGATTTAGGTGCAATCTTAGTAGCCACAATATCCTTGCCTGTGAAGCAATTTTTATTCACCGCAATGATAGCTGCACGCGTTTCTTTGCATGTCACCATGGTTAAAAATGGAAGAACAATGATTTCAAGCATCACCATTTTTCTCAGAAATCATATTTCTAAAGATGCTGTTGACTTGAATTTTTCCCCGGATGTTGGTAACAACCAAAGAAATCCATATATGCAAAGAAAACAAAACCAATTAGTTTACAAATAAAGTTATGTGTAATAAAATGAAATTACACAGGGAAAATGTATTGAACACATGAAGAAAGGAAGGTGTATAAAGGCAGTGAAAGCCCAGACGGCAGCTGCAATCTCTCAGTAATTCTTCAGCAACCAATATTAGCTGCTTCAGTTCCACATCTACAATAGCAGGATGATGGAGATAAAGCCAGGGTGGACATTTCAATAAGACAATGATTCAAAACACAGCCAAGGAAACTCCCAAATGCTTTCAGAGAAAGAAAATCAAGCTGTAGAACGGCCCAGCCAATCACCTGACTTGAATCCAATAGAAAATACAAAATAAAGATCAGATTTGATAGAAGAGACCCACAGAACCAAAAATATTTTTACACACTGTTGAAGTCACACCTGAGCAATGGTTGGTTGGTTGGTTGGTTGGTTGGTTGGTTGGAAATATGGATGGATGGATGTATGTATGTATAGATGGATGTATGGATGGATGATTGGATTGATGGATGGATGGATGGATGGATAGAAAGATAGGTAGAAAGATGGATGGATAAACATTATGGATGGATGGATGGATGGATGGATGGATGGATGAATGGATGGATGGATGGATGGATGGATGGATGGATGGATGGAAAAATAGCTAGATGGATGGATGGGTGGATGGATGGTTAGGTGGTTGGAAGGGGTACGAAGATAGGTAGAAAGATGGATGCATGGATGGATGGTTGAGAGGGGTAGAAAAATAGGTAGAAAGATGGATGGATGGATGGATGGATGGATGGATGGATGGATGGATGGATGGATGGATGGTTGGTTGGTTGGGTAAGTGGGTGGATGCTTGGTTGGTTGGTTGGTTTGGTGGGTGGGTGGGTGGAAATATAGGTAGAAAGATGGATGGATGGATGGATGGATGAATGGATGAGTGAATGAATGAATGAATGAATGAATGAATGAATTAATGAATGAATGAATGCCAGACTGGAATGAAAAGAAAGTAACTGACCCATACATGATTATTCCATTGGAGCTCATGCTAATTTATTTTAGAATGACATCGGGAATCAGGATGAGGGGACTGACCTTTGTTTTTCACTTATTTTTAGCTACCTTGGACCCAGTTCAAATGTCCACTTCAGCGCTGTGCACTTAAGCAACCAGAAGCAAAGCAACCTATTCCTTTTTGGCAAAGCAACCAATTCCTGATGCGCTGTAATTTTATTCATCACCAGTCCCAAATTAATTTATCATTTTCATAATGGTTAAGTGCAATCGAGGAAGCCAAGTCCTGTTTTTTTTTTTTTACTAAGAAAAAGGACAGAATGAAGGACGGGCAATCATGACTGTTATTCCGATGCAAGGTTCCCTAGTTGAAATAAAAATAAATAAATTAAAGCATAAAAACTCAAACTATGTAGAACTTGGGAAACCTGCACTCCCAAGAGTAATCAATTAATTGTGCAAAAGTACTCTGCAATTACTGATCAAAGTTAGTGCCTAAGCGCATCTCTCAGGCTTTGAAGAACTTTAATAAGACACCTACATGCCCACCAGCCCGCTTACTTATCAATTAATTTGGGAGTTAATGAGTTGGGAAGATTATTGCCTCCTGCGCGCTCCATCTCAGGAGGGACGTGTGGATTGTGTACAAGGTAGAAAAGGACGGATGCTGATGGCGGAAAAAAGCTTCATGTCAGTGATGTCAGTGAAGAAAATGTATTATGATAAACGTTACTGATAGTGGCCTTAGCAATGATTAAATGGATAACGTATATGGGACTTAAGCCATATCAGAGGTCAAAACTGAGGGTTGGTGCTTTTGACTTATTAAGGTAGAGTATAATTTGATATACAATTTAACATAAAGTACATGAATGGATGTGTGAAAGAAAGAAAGAAAGAAAGAAAGAAAGAAAGAAAGAAAGAAAGAAAGAAAGAAAGAAAGTGTATTCTCCTTATATTATTATTATTAATATTATTATTATTATATTTTTAATTTGTATATTATATTATTAATTATACAGAAAATAAATAAAGAAAAAAGAAAGAAAGAAAAAAAAACTGTATTTTTATTATTATTATTAATATATTTTTATTTGTTTAATATAATTATCAATTATAAAGAAAATACATAAACAAATAAAAAAAATGAATGAATGAATGACTCAAAGAAAGCAAGAAATAAGGTGTTTTGTTATTATTATATTTTTTATTTGTATAATATAATTCATAATTATAAATAAAATAAATAAATGAAGAAAGAAAGAAAGAAAGAAAGAAAGACTATTATTATTATTAATATTATTATTATATTTTTATTTGTATAATAGAATTATTAATTATAAAGAAAACAAACCAATATGTTACTGCTATTTGACAAATTGCTGTACTCATTAAGATGCTCCATAAGTACTCTCTGACCTTCTAAATATATAAATAATAAAATAATATTATAAATAAACAAGCCACAGGTCCACAGATGACCCTGTCATTGTTTCCCGTTCCCCCGGTGAACTCTGTTTGACCTTGCAAGACAGCAGGGTCTCGTTCTCATCCCAGAAACACACTGAATAATTATCCATGTCAATGACACGGGCTCTAATGCAGTGCACTCATTAATTTAAAACATGGAGCACTGAGGAAACAAAATCTGGAAAACAGCTTTTCATCAGACATATTCCGGGATAATGTGTCCAAACAAAGCTCGAACTGGAAACAAACTGGATTCTGGCCATCACATGCCAGATGTGACACGTCTTTCTAACATGACAGTTGAATCTCATTCTGTTTATTCAGACTGTCACTGTTGCATTATTGAGGGATATTAAAGGGATAGTTCGCCCCCAAAATGAAAATTCAATCATCAATCATCAAACCTGTTTAGAACAAGTCAACTCAAACAGGTTTGATGATCGATGATTAAATTTTAATTTTAATTTTGAAGATATGTTGAAGAAATCTGGCAACCTGTAACCATTGACATCCATAGTAGGAAAAAAACAAATACTATGGATGTCAATGGTTACAGGTTTTCTTTTGTGTTTAGTGGAAGAAATAAACTCAAACAGGTCTGGAACCACTTGAGGGGGTAAACAGTGAATCAATTTTCAGTTTTGGGTGAACTATCCCTTCAAATGTAGATGATATGCCCAGACTGAACATGTACACTTTGTAACGGAATTGACAATGACAATTTTATTTATATAGCACAATTTTTACAACTTTCGCTGGCCAATGTTCTTTCCAACAAATCAAGAATAAAGATAAAGATAGACAACCACAAACAAAGTATAACGACCATACCTCCTAACAGCCAAATGCTTTTGAGAACAAAAAAGTCTTAAGTCTAGTTTTAAAACTGATGGTGGAAGCTCCTTGTCTTATTGATGGTGGCATTACAAAGCTTGGGGGCCACGATGCAGAAAGCACAATCTCCCCTACATTTAGGTCTTGATTTGTTGGAGGACCAAAGGGATCTGGTAGGTTGGTACAGTGTCAGTAGCTCACAAAGGTAAACAGGAGTTGTGCCGTTTAAAGATACTCAACTCTAAAATGAAAAGGCAGCCAGTGTAAGATTGTAAGATTGGAGTAATATGCTCCCTCTTTTTAGTCCAACTTAGAAGACAGGCCGCTGCATTTTGGTTGTAGCCTGGAAAGAGCTGACCGGCTAATCCCAAAGTAAAGTGAGTTGCAGTAGTCCAGTCTAGATGAGATAAAACCATGTAAAACCTTTTTCAAAATCTTAAGAAAGAATAAGGGCTTTGCTTTGGAAAGTAACTGTAGTTGGAAAAAGCATGTTTATTTGATGGTCAAACTTTAGGCCATCATCAAAAATAACACAATGGTTTGATACACAATGACATCTCACCCAACTCCAAATTTGGGGAGATTGTGAAGTCAGATGAGCAGAAAATAATTAGCTCAGTTTTCCCCTCATTAAAAAAAAAATTATTAATTAATGACAGCCAGGTCTTCACCTCCGCGAAACTGGCCTTGCGGGAATCAATACCTTCAGAGTTTTGTTTGACTGGTAAGTAAACCTGAGTGTCATCTGCATAACAATGAAAAGACAGCCCAAATTTCCTAAAAATAAATCCAAGAGGGAGCATATAAATGATAAATAACAACGGGGCCAAAATAGAGCCTTGGGGAACTTCACAGGTCAGTGGAGCATCTTTTGAGAAATGTTCACCCACCTTAACTGAAAAACTTCTGTTCATAAGATATGATCTAAACCAGTCTAAAACAACACCTCTTAAACCAACACATGGACCTTTTAAACCAACACACTGAATTGGTTTAAATGTGGTAATTAGTTTTAAGAATCTCTGTACATTTATTTACAAAGAAGAATTGTACTATGCCTCTTATGTCTATGTTTATTTAATGTTATATAACCTTGCCTTAGTTTGTTTATTGTGCCCGTTATTTAGAGAGTATTGATTTAAAGTTTCCATGGCGACATTTCAAGTTTATCACGTGACACTGCGGCTCAGATGATTCATGTGTATAATGTTTCTAATAACTGATTTCTTTTATCTTTGCCATGATGACCGTACATAATATTTGACTAGATATTTTTCAAGATACTAGTATTCAGTGGGTAGTGCTGTCGCCTCACAGCAAGAAGGTCGATGGTTCGAGCCTCGGCTGGGTCAGCTGACATTTCTGTGTGGAGTTTGCATGTTCTCCCCGTGTTCGCGTGGGTTTCCTCCGGGTGCTCCGGTTTCCCCCACAGTCCAAAGACATGCGCTATAGGTGAATTGGGTAAGCTAAATTGCTCGTAGTGTATGTATGTGAATGAGAGTGTGTGGGTGTTTCCCAGTGAAGGGCATCCGCTGCGTAAAACATATGCTGGATAAGTTGGCGGTTTATTCCGCTGTGGCGACCCCTGATTAGACGACCCCAGCACTGTAGACAACGAACGACTTGCAAACGACCTGAATGAGTTTTACTGCAGGTTTGAGAAAACACCCCACACCCACTCTGAACTGCTCTTCACACCACCATCAACACCTCCACCACAACCCGTCTCCCCAACACTTCAGTTCAGTGAAGATGATGTGCGCCAGGTCTTCCAAAAACAGAAGAGGAAAAAAGCACCAGGCCCAGATTTTGTAACACCAGCCTGTCTAAAATCCTGTGCTGACCAACTGGCCCCCATCTTCACCCTGATCTTCAACAGATCACTGGAGCTGTGTGAAGTGCCCTCCTGCTTTAAACGCTCCACCATCATCCCCATCCCAAAGAAACCAAAACTTACAGGACTTAATGACTACAGACCGGTGGCGCTAACATCTGTGGTCATGAAGTCTTTTGAAAAACTGGTGCTGGCCCACCTGAAGGACATCACTGAACCCTCACTGGACTCTCTTCAGTTTGCCTACAGAGCAAACAGGTCTGTGGATGATGCAGTCAATATGGGACTGCATTATGTTCTGCAACACCTAGACAGACCAGGGACCTATGTGAGGATCTTGTTTGTTGACTTCAGCTCGGCTTTCAACACTATCATCCCAAAACTTCTCCTGCCCAAATTAACTCAGCTCTCCGTGCCCAACTCTGTCTGTCAGTGGATCAACAGCTTCCTAACGGACAGGCAGCAGCTGGTGAAGCTGGGAAAATTCTCATCCAGTACCCGCACAATCAGCACTGGCGCCCCCCAGGGGTGTGTCCTCTCCCCTCTGCTCTTCTCACTGTACACAAATGACTGCACCTCAAAGGACGCCTCTGTCACAATCTTGAAGTTTGCAGACGACACCACACTTATCGGCCTCATTCAGGACGGTGACGAGTCTGCTTACAGACAGGAGGTTAAGGAGCTGGCTGTCTGGTGCAGTCACAACAACCTGGAGCTGAACACGCTCAAAACAGTGGAGATGATAGTGGACTTCAGGAGAAACCCCCCTGCTCTCCCCCCACTGAGCATCATGGACAGCATTGTGGCAGCAGTGGAGTCATTCAGGTTCCTGGGCACCACCATCTCTCAGGATCTGAAGTGGGACACTCACATTGACTCCATTGTCAAAAAAGCTCAACAGAGGTTGTACTTCCTTCGTCAGCTGAGGAAGTTCAACCTTCCAAACGAGCTGCTGAAACAGTTCTACACCTCCATCATTGAATCAGTCCTCTGCACTTCAATAACTGTCTGGTTTAGCTCAGCTACCAAATCCGACCTCCGAAGACTACGTCGAATAGTTCGGACTGCTGAGCGAATCACTGGTACAATCCTCCCTACTCTCCAAGAACTGTACTTATCCAGAGCAAGCAGAAGGGCTGCCAAAATCACTCTGGACCCCTCACACCCAGCACACTGCCTCTTTGAACTTTTACCTTCTGGTCGACGCTACAGAGCACTGTGTACCAGAACAGCCCGACACAGAAACAGTTTCTTCCCTCAGGCAATCCATCTCATGAACACTTGATGATAGTAATTATGGAACAAACATCACTACTGCTATACACTTTTTATACACAAACACTTATTTAACAACATATTTTACATGCTAATTTGCACATAACAGCTGCTGTTGTATATAGTAATATTCCTGTACATACACTTGTCAATTTGTATATTTGCATTCACTACAACTTTCATTTTTTAAATATATTTATTATCTGTTTTTTGTCCTGTCTCTGTAATTCTGTTGCACTGTAGAAGCTCTGTCACGAAAACAAATTCCTCGTATGTGTGAACATACCTGGCAATAAAGCTCTTTCTGATTCTGATTCTGATTCTGATTAATAAAGAGACTAAGCTGAAAAGAAAATGAATGAATGAACTAGGTTAATTAGGCAAGTGAGGGTAATTAGACAAGTCATTGTATAACAATGGGTTTGTTCTGTAGACAATTGAAAACAATATATTGCTTAAGGGGGCTAATATTAACCTTAAAATGTTTTTTTTTTATTTTTATTTTTTATTAAAACTGCTTTTAATCTAGCCGAAATAAAACAATATTTGAAAAAGAAAAAACTCAAAGGAGGGCTAATCATTTTGACTTATTTTGGCTCAGAATGATGGCTGTGGTAATTCTAGTAGTTACAGAATTCTGGTAGTTCCAGTGTTAGGTTATCCTCTAATTGTGATCTCCACTGTGTGTATATTTACATAATGAGAGAGAGTGAGAAAAAAAGTAGCGATCAGTAAGTCTGATTTCCAAGATAAGTAACAGCCCAACATAGAAACACAACCGCAACTAATGGCGTACGCTCGGGGCAGATGTTTGTTCAGCTGAAGGCAGACAGTGTGGGTGTTCGGCAATATGTGCTTTTGACAAGAGCGTCACACCGCCAGAGGTGCAGAAACACACACTTCATCTTTAAAGACTTATTCCGCGAGCTTCAATGTCACAGCAGACGTATCGGAACAGAAATGTGTCAGTTTTCAGAGGTTTGGTACCCAGAACAGTAACAAGTTGTTTACTTGTCCTCCTGACTTCTCAAAGTGACTCAGGTGAGCGCGGGGTGACTGATAACGCCTGCTGTAAGCCTGATGGATGACGCTGTCTTCTGATCTTCTGAACGATGAGCAACGTCTCCCCGTGTGTGTTTCTTCTCCTGGTGGAGCAAGTTACTTTCCGTTGTGTTAAAGCATCATTAAACATGTCCTGTCATTGGCCATCTGTTTAACATTTATCCTGGAAACAGGGGGCTGGAGGGTAAAAAAAAGAGAGAAACCGAAAGCGTCCCGTTAACCCTCAAATCTTGCTGAAACGTTCTGTGGTTTACGCATCCAAGATGTTCATGGAGATGGAGATGCCATATAACCCCCGTTAGCCTTTCGGGTTCTGAAAACAGAATAATAGCCGCATAATTTTTGCTTGTTCAAACTACTTATTTAAAATGAGCAACTTAATTGTTTTATGTTCAATCCACTTAAATTTGTAAAACTAATTAAGTTAACTTAATTGATTGGTGGGCAGCACGGTGGCGCAGTGGGTAGCACAATCGCCTCACAGCAAGAAGGTCAGTGGTTCGAGCCCCGGCTGGATCAGTTGGCATTTCTGTGTGGAGTTTGCATGTTCTCCCTGTGTTCGCGTGGGTTTCCTCCGGGTGCTCCGGTTTCCCCCACAAGTCCATAAACATGTGGTATAGGTGAATTGGATAAGCTTAATTGTCCGTAGTGAATGTGTGTGTATAGATTTTTCCCAGTGATGGGTTGTAGCTGGAAGGGCATCCGCTGCGTAAAACATAAGCTGGATAAGTTGGCTGTTCATTCCGCTGTGGCGACCCCCGATTAATAAAGGGACTAAGCTAAAAAGAAAATGAATGAATGAATAATCGATTGGTGTTGGGACAACATGAAGGAATTGTGTGGAACCCAGCATTTTTTTGCAGTGCTGTAAAAAAATTAGGGTTCCACACAATTCATTCATGTTGTCCCAAGACCAATCGATTAAGTTATCTTAACAAATTTAAGTGGATTGAACATAAAACAATTAAGTTGTCCCAAAACAATCTCAAGAATTCTGTTGTTTAAACACATTTTAAATTCAGTTGAAGTCAAAATGATTAGCCCTCCTGTGTTTTTTTTCTTTTTCAAATATTTCCCAAACTCTTAGCCAGCGTCAGGACTGGGGCGCTGTTCTTGCACGTCAGTGTTTACGAATAGATTATATCAAAAAGAACACGAGTAATCTTGACAAACTATACATCAGTCTAAAGCTACAACCCTCAAGCAGCCATTGCAGCTAGTTGTTTTTCAATGGGAAGCTTATAAAGAATGCATTTGCTAAATTTGTGTAAGTTGTCCAGAAAACACTTATTAGATATGGAGTACATATCATCGTAATAACAAGACACACACGCATTCATTTCACTGTATATCACAGTTTATTGGGAACAACATCCCATCGAACACATTTAGTCCACCGACACAACAGTGATGAATTATGAATGGGTATTCGTTTGTTTATGTCACCATTTTTTCCGGAGACCTGTTGTTTACATTGTTTACTATGCTACTTACGCGTGGAAATAGCATCTTTGTAGTAAAAATCAAGACGATGTCATAGCTTACAGTGTTACAAATAAAATTACACCACAAACTGAATAAAAAGTCAAAGTTATAGTTACTAACGTCTAAACAAAGCAGTCGAATGTGTTTTGACAGAGCAAGGAATTTTTCACAGTATTTCCTATAATATTTTTTTCTTCTGGAGAAAGTCTTATTTGTTTAATTTCGGCTAGAATAAAAGCAGTTTTAATACTTTTTAAACCATTTTAAGGTCAATATTATTAGCCCCCGTAAGCAACATATATTTCTCAATTGTCTACAGAACAAACCACTGTTATACAATGACTTGCCTAATTACCCTAACTTGCCTAATTAGCCTAATTAAGCCTTTAAATTGCACTTTAAGCTGAATACTATTTTCTTGAAAAATATCTAGTCAAATGGCTGTCACGGTGGCGCAGTGGGTAGCACGATCGCCTCACAGCAAGAAGGTCACTGGTTCGAGCCTCGGCTGGGTCAGTTGGCATTTCTGTGTGGAGTTTGCATGTTCTCCCCGTGTTGGCGTGGGTTTCCTCCGGGTGCTCCGGTTTCCCCCACAGTCCAAAGACATGTGGTATAGGTGAATTGGGTAGGCTAAATTGTCCAGTGTATGTGTGTAAATGAGTGTGTATGGATGTTTCCCAGTGATGGGTTGCAGCTGGAAGGGCATTCTCTGCGCAAAACATATGCTGGATAAGTTGGTGGTTCATTCCGCTGTGGCGACCCCAGATTAATTAAGGGACTATGTCAAAAAGAAAATTAATGAATGAATATCTAGTAAAATATTATGCACTGTCATCATGACAAAGATAAAAGAAAGTTATGTTTAGAAATGTGTTGAAAAAATCTTCTTTCCGTTAAACAGAAATTGGGGGAAAAAAATATAGAGGTGGGCTAACAATTCTGACTTCAACTGTAAGTAGTCTGAACAAACAAAAACATCATTTTTTTGAGTGCAGATCTGCATGATGATTGAGGATTGAGGCTTGTTCATAATGCACCTCAGAGCCGCGGTGCTGAGCCTGAGGGTTCCACAACCCCCTCCCCAACACACACTTTCCCCTCACAGCCGCTATAAAATTCAATTTCCTTTATCTTGTTTGCTTCTGCTTTATTGTTTTGCATTAGGAGCGCTAGGCAAACAGGCACCGCCCTCCGTTCTCTCAACCCCCACAACTTTACCCACAATCCATCTGATCACGACAGGTCGCTGGCCTCAGTAATGCCCACACAACAACAAACCCTCAGCCAGACTGTACAAAATACTAATTGACACATTTCAAAGTCAATTAGTTGATGATCTTGTATAATTATGATGGTGTAATGCAATGATCAGACACGGGCCTAAACGAGTGTTTACATAGGACAAGTTCTTGCAATTAGAAATTGATGCATCAGAATGCAGCGGTGCTTTGACATTTAATTAATAAATTGTCCATATATCCATATAATGTTATTCAAAGTGGGTTTTTTTCTGACTGATAATAAATCTATTATTTGTGGAAGTGGTTTTGCTCCTAAAGAGACAAAAGAGTTACAAAAAAGCTTGTTAGCAGAACTTATTTTCGTTTTATAGATGGTTTTAATTATACTAATATGCTAAAATATGTATCTTTACAATCAAGAGTATTTATTTATGTGGCACAAAATCAAAACCAAACTATGGAATAGCCTTTTTTTTGTCATATAAAAAAGAAAGAAACATAATAACGTTTTAGCAAATTATAAGTATAAAACAAAAAAGTAATAGTAATTGCATTATATTTCAAAATTATGAGATAAAGTTCAATAAAAGGTTAGTCATTACTTGCATGAATGTCATGATGAAGATGTTAAAAGACTTTAACAGTCAAAATTTTGAAATAAAATATGATCTAAAATTGAAATGAAAAATATGTGAAAAATATTAGAATTTTTATTATATTTATATTTCTAAATTATACAAACTAACTTTTTATAATTATGAGATTAAACAAGTAACTAAAAAGAGCTAAAGACGAAATCATGAGGTTAAAGTAATAATTATGGCATTTAATCTCAAAATTATTATGTTTTAAATATAAATGAAAAACTATGACAAAAAAATAAGTAAATAAGCTAAAATACATGGGACAAAAATGACATACACACTAAAAAAAATGAATGAATAAATGAACGAATGAATGAATGAATGAATGAATGAATGAATGAATAAACAAAAACAAACAAATGAATGAATTTATAAATGAACAAACAAACAAACAAACAAACAAACAAACAGACGAATGAATGGATGAATTAATTGATGGATGAATGAATGAATGAATGAATGAATGAATGAATGAATGAATGAATGAATGAAAAACTATAACAAAAAGTACAGAAATAAGATTAAATACATGGGCCAAAAATGACATACAAAACAAATATGAATGAATGAATGAACGAACTAATGAATGAATGAATGAATGAACAAACAAATGAACAAATGAATGAATTTATAAATGAACGAACGAACGAACGAACGAACGAACGAATGAAAAACTATGACAAAAAGTTGAAATAAGATAAAATACAAGGGCCGATAATGACATACACACAAAAAATAAGAACAAACGAACGAACTTCTAAATGAATGAACAAAAACAATCCAATGAATGAATAAATGAACGAAAAGATACAATGTCATAATTATGACACTAAAAATGTATAATGAACATGTCCTATGTCACACGCAAACTAATCGTAAATTTGATGTACTAAAACTAACCCCATTAAGGGGGCTTTATTAGAATCAATAAGAATGACAAGAAACATTTCTTTTATTACTTGCTACATCCTTTGCTTATTGTTAATGAAAAGTAACTGAAAATTGTAAACTGAAGTTACATTTTAAAACCACTGAAACATTTCCAAGCAGCTAAACTAGTTGGCATGGCTGCTATTAATCACTTACTCCTAAATGCATTTAACATGGGTTCCTTCTCTTTCATTAGAATTCTCTGTATGCTCTCTCATTTAACTGTTATTGTTCCCCCTCATAGTAATGAGCATGAAAAACCTCCATCCATCCCCTCATCTGCTCTCTGACAGGCGCTAAATACGTGAGGCCAGCGTTGGGTTCAAGTCTTCCCCAGTGAGCTGCTCTCTCACATCCCTAGAGGTCAGATTCCTTCAGGCCGCCCTTTTTTCCCCGACTCTGCTGGTTGGCCAAACCCTCCAAACTTTTTTAATGAGCCGGTCAGGCATCTCAGCACTGCCCTTCGGTGAGTGTTTGCCAGCTGAATGCACTGATGAGAGAGAATATTGATAAAGCTGTCAGAATAGTTTGGCTTTGAGACAATGTGTTTAACAACTCCAGACTTCATGAATAGCGGTTTCGCTAAGCTACTTGGCTAACGTGTGCTATCCAAATTGCAGAGTTTTCCTGCTAATAGAGTTGTACTGTTTGTACTCAAATAACCCAAAAAAGGCTATGTATCAAACATGAATTATTTAGGCCTTTTTGTTATATCAAAGCTCAAATTGCTAGCAGGTTGATACACATGACCCTCAACAAGCATGGTTTTAATAATTAAAAATTGGAAAATTACATTGGTCTTAATGGAATCTCTAAATCCCTCGTAAAGCTAATACAGATGTGACTGAAACTGCAGTTCATCGGCTTACCACTTGAGTCTGGCTCCAAAAGGGAGTAAATCCCATAGACATCCATGTTAAAATTCCCAAATTTACATTTGAAAAAAAAAAACATATTTTTTTTTTAGACAGGAAAGCATTGAGAGCAGAGAGAGGGGAAGGGTCGGCAAAGAACCTTGAGCCAGGAATCAAACTCTGGTCGCCGTGAGCACTGTCTTTCCTGTATTATTAAAATGACCAAGTTTACATTTGAAAAAAAAATGTTTTTTTTTCTTCAAAACACTTATCCCCATTTGCAGAGTTTTTCCACTAATAGCTTTGTACAGTTTGTACTTGTATAACTCAAAAAAGGCTATGTCTCAAACATGAACTTTTTAGGCCGCTTTGTTATATCGAAGGACAATGTATAATAAATTGCTAGCAGGTTGATACATATGACCCACAACAAGCATGGTTTTAATAATTGAAAATTGGAAAATTACATTGGTCTTAATGGAATCTTTAAATCCCTCGTGAAGCTAATACGAAAGTGACTGAAACTGCAATTCATTGACTGGCCACTTGAGGCTGGCTCCAAAAAGGAGTTGATCCCATAGACTCCCATGTTAAAAATGCCCAAATTTACATTTGAAAAAATAGGTGTTTACAGTCTGCTACAAAAATTGTTTTGGCATATATATCTAATATTATCCTTTGTGACAACAGTGAGGGAGGTGCATGTTTTTATAACTTATCAATTTAATTGATATTAAGCCTTAAAATTCTACATAATTAAGATTGTGGCCACTTAAATGACAGATATCTGCTGCTTGTCATCACGCCACCTCTATTTATTCCAGCTGCTGAACTTGCCATATGTTTTATATTTGAGCTTTTTATTTCATTTATATAATGCATATATAAATGTATTTGCTATAATTAAACTAATTTATTTATTATTATTTAGAACTTTAATCCACTCCAGAATCTGACAGATTAATTAGCTGTACATACAATGCTATGCCTGGATGTCATGTATAGCCTAGCATTTACTTAAAACAGACTAAGTATCTGGAAGTGATTAGCATTTGCCTACTGTAGAAAACACATTATTAATATAAGACATCTCCCGCTCTACCCATGTCCCGCCCCTTTGCCCATTTGCAATTACCCAGGAGTGATGCCAAAGCGTATTAAAGGCAAGCCTGAAATGATTAGCCTAAAACGCATAACAGCTAACGCTAACACTACCTCTATGGCAGTACACAGGGAAAGAGACCAAAAGCCGCTGTGTGATTGGCTAAGACGTGCTTTACATGACCAAATTAGCATTACAGGTTTTCGAATGGGTAGTAATACAGACATTTTCATCTAGAAAATCTAGAAGGTTGGCTCTGCCCACTTGTAGCTTCAATTGCTCTCTTCAGAAACCCATGGGTGACGTCACGGTCACTACAGGCATGTTAAAACCAACAAATCCTAACAGAATATGTCCAAAGACACTCTAGAAAACATTAAAATGTACTGGTTATAATGGATAAAAGTCATATTATTTAACGATATAACAATATTTGTAGTAGAAACCATTGAAAACATTAGAAAAACATTGATACGTCAGGGCCATAACAAGAAAATACAATTACTTGCTTCCTAACAACTTGAAATTTCTAAGGAAGCTGAAGGTGAATGGCTGTAAATAGAGCTGGCGACTAAACAGATCTGCTCAAAATCCAAAACAGGTTAGAATCCGACTGAATATATATTTCTTGCTGTGTTCAAAGTTAGCTATGTAGCATTGCGCTCGAACAAGTGCCAACACATTCACATTCCACGCTCACCAGAAGAGCAGCGCTGAGAATCGACTTAAAAGGTAGAAATCATTAATTTATGACACAAAACCTCAAGCTTACATCTATAATACAACTGTAAGTCTATTACAGCTTAGCACATAGCTGGAGCTGCTACCTCCAGATGTTTCTTGTCGGGGTTTGTTCTCTTGGGAGCCAGGAAGAGTAGATTCGTAAAGTGTGCAGAGAGCTGTGTGTGGAGATGAAATATGTTAGGAGTCATCGCAACACACTGCGCCGCCGTACAGATGTTGCACTGCCTGCTCAAGTCTATCTCTACCGCTGAAATCTCTCTCTTGCTTGCTCTTTCTTCCGATGAAAACAGCCTAGATTCTCTCGGCTCCTTCCCATGTCCCCGCTGTCTCTCTGTAATGCATTATCCGGGCCCCCTCAGCCATCTGCTCTGATGTCGCGTCTCCAGAAACACGGCTCCCAAATTTTACAGATAATTACGACGAATTTGCAGTTCACTCTTGGGGTGCTTCCACGGCTCCCCTCCACACCCACCAGACCATTTATAATCATCCCTGGATTACACAGAACAGATCATAATGACGAATGGAAATGATGTTCATTAGCAAGCCGCCGACCCCGGTGTTCATGGTGTTGATAGAAATTAATGCGTATCTTTTTGTTTGTGCTCATCTTTTGGTTGGAGAAAAAACAGTAGATATATAGTAGTATCTTACCATCTCTTACTTATTTACATATATCTTACATGACTTACATCTGCGGCACGGTGGCTCAGTAGTTAGCACTGTCGCCTCACAACAAGAAGGTTGCTGGTTCAAGTCCCGGCTGTGCCAGTTGGCATTTCTGTGTGGAGTTTGCATGTTCTCCCTTTGTTGGCGTGGGTTTCCTCCGGGTGCTCCGGTTTCCCCCACAGTCCAAACACATGCACTATAGGTGAATTGGATGAACTAAATTGGCCGTATTGTATTAGTGTGTGTGAATGTGAGAGTGTATGGGTGTTTCCCAGTACTGGGTTGCGGCTGGAAGGGCATCCGCTGTGTAAAACATGTGCTGGAATAGTTGGTGGTTCATTCCGCTGTGGCGACCCCTGATAAATACATCTATTTAATCTCTTAACTTGGCCTGCCTTTTTTCCCCTTCACATTTTCAGTCCTGTCCAAGCTGGTATTTAACTGGTTTGACTTACCTTCTTGCCTGGTTCTAAATAGTGTAGATGGTTGTAAAATGTGTCTTTGGTCAAGCTGGTGATCAGTTAGTCTACTTTTTGCTCCATCGACTTCCATTCATAGGCATGGGAATGTGGCAGACCGGAAACACAAGCTCGTGTGACAAGTTTCGCATGTCGCTACATTCCAAAGTTCAAGCTTGTTGAGCTCTGACCTGCAAAATTACATCACGTCAGAGCGGGTGACCAATAGAAGATAAAATGTGATGCATGCATGTCCAGGAACGTTTTACTCACGCGTAATCTTGGATATTTTCAACCATCAAGGTAGGGTTGCACCAGCAGCTCATAAGTAATTGCTTAAACTGGAACGTAAAGTCCACACTTATGCTTGCTAGTTTGTAACTAAATTTGTACTTAGTCGGTTGCACACATCATGCTTGTGCTGTGCTGAAGAACGAGGGGCAAACAATGGAGAACCTTTCTTATATTTAATAAGTGTACAGCATAGAACATCCAGGGGTATAGCAAGGAGACATGCAGCAAAAACCCAACACTGAAATTCAGTCCGAGTTAAAAAAAAAAAAAAGTGTTATGCAAGTCAGAATTTGTATTGACAGATTGATGGGCAACTAGAACCACCAGCCAAGGATGTCCTATACAGTTTCTCAAACGCCAATGCTCTGTGAATTTAGCTTCAACCTGTCCCAACATTCCTGCTTTAATCATCTTTAAGATCAATTCAATCCTATTTGGTTGTGTACTTTATTATTTCCAATTCATTGTTTATTCTATTTTTCATCTAATATTGATATTACAGATTTAATTGTCATTCCTTCCTGAATGGTGGCTCAGTGGTTAGCGCTGTTGCCTCACAGCAAGAAGATCGCTGGTTCGAGTCCCGGCTGGGCCAGTTGGCATTTCTGTGTGGAGTTTGCATGTTTGAAGTTTCCTCCGGGTGCTCCGGTTTCCCCCATAGTCCAAAGACATGCGCTATAAGTGAATTGAATAAACTAAATTGGCCATAGTGTATGAGTGTGTGTGTGAATGTGTGAGTGCATGGGTGTTTCCCAGTACTGAGTTGCGGCTGGAAGGGCATCCGCTGCGTAAAACATATGCTGGAATAGTTGGCAGTTCACTCAGCTGTGGCGACCCCTGATAATTAAGGGACTAAGCTGAAGGAAAATGAATGAATGAATGTCAAAGAGTTTACAGGTAGATGCCTGTGAAATATAGCGAAGCTGACATAAAATGGAAGTTAAAGTTGTTGTTTTTTCCCATATTGTGACATACAGCCATTCGAAAAGGTCCTGAAATTATTTAAAAAATTGTAGGGCGGTGCATGATTTTGTACTTTGGGAACCGATTGGATCATTGGAAGATCGGCGTTGCTAATAAAATAGAGGAAGATTGATGAATGGTCGAAAGCAGCGCATAAATGAGACACTAACTTAAAGCCCCGTCCTAAAAAACTGATAGCCCCGCCTTAAAGGCATTCCATGTGTGCAAAAACAAAGTTGTTTCGGGGTGGGTGGGTGGGTGGGAGGTTATGGTGTTTGATTAAAGATTATATGGGCAAATATTTTTTTTACAAAATATTGAGGTGCATAGATACATAATTTATAAATCATTAAATCATCGCCACAGCGGAATGACCCGCCAACTTATCCAGCATATGTTTTACACAGCGGATGCCCTTCCAACTGCAACCCAGCACTGGGAAACACCTACACACTCTCGCATTCACACACATACACTACGGCCAATTTAGCTTCCCCAATTCACCTATTCCGCATGTCTTTGGACTGTGGGGGAAAACGGAGCACCCGGAGGAAACCCACGCCAACACGGGAAGAAATGCCAACTGACCCAGCTGGGACTCGAACCAGCAACCTTCTTGCTGTGAGGCAACAGTGCTAACCACTGTGCCACCACGCTACTCTAATTTATAACTATATACATATAAAAATAAGAACACATTTTGATTTCATGCCGACTTTAATAATACATTTTCTGTTTCAGCTTTGTTTAATTGGGACTGAAGCTACAGTAGACTCTACATGATCAATCCTGTTTTTTTTTTTTTCAGTTTAAACATGACAAGTTCACGATAATTGACATGATCACGGATGATTGATTCAAACGTGCAGGCATATATTTTGTCATACACTCTCTTGCACACACAAATTGCACGTCTCAATAAATAAGGTTTACAAATAGCTAATCTTGCTGTTGTACTAATAAGCAAGTTTCCTCCTTCGTAACAGCGAAGATGAAATGATCAATGCCAGTCCATTCAAAGCTGTTTGTGTGTGTGTGTGTGTGTTAGATCGCACTGCTAAATTACCACAAACATCTTGTCTTCGATCCTTTGGAATTACAGCTCCTATCAAACCCTCCTCTCAGATCAGATGACGAGAGATCGAGAGAAGCAGACCTCAGAGTTACTTCTCCTAAGTAATATGACGTCTCCCACCAAGCAATTGTGGCATTAATCATCTCAATAATCACGCTGGTGCTAAAACTTTTTTTCAGGGGGGAAAAATCAACATTATTAGAGGGCTGATCAAGGCCGCCTAGCATCTCCTAGTTATTAATAATTCAAAGACGTCGCGGTGGCCTGCAGGGAGGTGTCACGGGAGAGAGAAGACACCTGGTATTAAAGATCGTATCTGACTGAAGTTCGGATTTGTAAATGGGCTGTCAAGAGCTTTAAGAAACCACACACACACACACCGCGCGGCGCACATACACAAAGATCAGTGAGCAGATACTCACAAGCAGCATACGAATGCAGTTCAGAACACACACATACAGTACAGTACGAGTCCCCGAACTGCACACAGATCAGAGAATCAGAACGAACGCAGGATTAAAAGAGAGCTGGGTGACATTAAAAAGTGTCTCGGGGCTGACTAGATCACTATCACTACAAAGGAGACTGATACAAACTAAAAGAGCGAAAGAGAGAGAGAAAGAGATGCCTACTCTAATGTTTTTATTTGTTTCTCATATCAAAAAACTGTATTCTCTCACATGCACTAGATGTTATTCTCAATATCGAGTATATTTGGGATTAGTAACAAATGCTGAAATCATTCAGTAAACACGCTGTCGTGACGGTATTCATGAATGTAAATCTTATTCCGCACGGGGTTATGATCTACACCAGTGAAATATGATTACAAGACAATATCTAAATATCTATAATATCTACAATATCTATAACTAAAAGAGAGAAAGAGAGAAAAACAGATGCCTACTCTAATGTTTTTATTTGTTTCTCATATCAAAAACAACTGTATTCTCTCACATGCACTAGATGTTATTCTCAATATCGAACATATTTGGGATTAGTTACAAATGCTGAAATCAGTCAGTAAACACGCTGTCGTGACAGTATTCATGAATGTAAATCTTATTCCGCACGGGGTTATGATCTACACCAGTGAAATATGATTACGAGACAATATCGCGCTCTTTATTATCTGAATTTATTATGCAGCAGAAGGTAAACATTGCACTTATTTAATGTGATTAAAAGTAAACGTCACCCTTAAGTTGGAGTATTTAAACTTCTACATTAAAATAAACCTGAATAATTGATGTTAAGAATGGCACAGAAATTAACCTCCAAAAACTGATATATTGTTCTTCCATCAAAAGCCTCATTTACATATTGAGATGCATTTTAGGCAATCTGATCACAAGCACCAAGAAATCACAAGTGCGACTGAGGTGCTTATATGTGTGTGAAGATTGGCAGCAGGTGCTGTGTAATCCAGTTCATGAGAATCAGGTGTGAGTTGCAAAATATTATGGGACGTGTAGTCCAGGTGAGTGTTTCAGGTGATGTGTGGAATGCCATCTTGTGGAGATCATGAGCACTCCAACCAATAATCCTGTCATAGACACTTTAGGAACTTTTACTCACGAGTGATCTTGGATATTTTCAAGCATCAAGGTAGAGTTGCACCAGCTGCTCATAAGTGCTTGCTATAACTGGAATGTAAAGCCCACACTTAGTAATTTCTAGCTAACACTGCGATTATGTAATGTAATTAAAAGTAAATGTCACGCTTAAATTGGAGTATTTAAACTTCTACATTAGAATAACCACGAATAATTGATGTTAAGAGTGGCACAGGAACAAACTGATACACTGTTTTTCCCTCAGAAAGCCTCACTTACATATAAAGATGCATTTATGCCGATGTGATCACAAGTAGACAACTCTAAATGCAAGTGTACTCTGGGTCTAAAATGATCGATGGGTCTCCAGTTTTATCCAGATTATCCATGTGATCACTATGGGACATGTGCTATAAGAAAGTGCACTAAAACAAGGTATTCATACTTTGTTGTACCAAAATACGTAGCTTACAATAAAAATCATGTTTTTTTTTAATGGACGTATTTAAAATGTACACACATCTTGGCATTTCAATTAATAATTGTTTATGCAATATTTTTAAAATGCGCATATAAATAGGTAATAATATTTGTGAAAAATACAGACAAATGTGGTATTTCATGGAGGTTGAAACTACAATAATGCTAATAATTATCTCTAATATTAAAGAATCCTGAAGTGCCAGAAAAACACAGTGGTGTAGAGCATTCATTAAATTACGACGCTTTGAAGTGATGCGGGGATCATTTTTTTATCATTATATCAAACTTTATATACATTTGTAGTTGTATTCTTGAGGAACCATTTAGACAAACAAACAATAAATACTCTAATTAAATAACAGAAACAAGAAATAGAAAATCTGATCTGTTTTCTGAACAAAAAAAGAACACAAAGTACAAGCAAATGTATTATCATATTGGAAAAGACTGACTGTGGCATATAGTTTTGAACTTTGCAAAAAAAAAAACGGAGACTCTCCTGCACAGAGCAAAGTTCTTATCAAAGTGGGTCCATTGTATTTGAGTGTGTAAAACTTTGTCAAAGCAACATATATTGTCGTAAAGAGCACACACAGTAAAGCAGTTTGAGAGATAACTAGAACTCTCAACTCAGCTCAGCTTTATTGTCATTGCTCCACATACACAGAATACAGAAGAGTGGAATGTCATTTCAAGAGAATCAATGCACATAGGCATGGACAAAAAATAAATAAATAAATAAAAAATTCACTACAGACAGTCAACAATAAACAAGAGCTGAGAACTGTTGAATCTAAAGGTTAGAAATAAAAAAGTAAGAAATGTAGAATGTAGAAAATATGAGAAATGTATGAAATAAGTACTTACAGTTTGGGGTGACTGAGTGCAGAATCAACGTAACAGAGACATATTGTACGTTTGACCGCAGTTTCTAGGTAAAACGAACGTAACGAGGCAGTATGACTTTTGTTCCTTTTCGCACTAATGATATTTACAGGGATACATTATTGACGAATAAAGGATTATTTTCGTGCACATTGCACAACACCAAATAAATACCACAAAAAAAACTTAAAGTGGTTTATGTTTTGCAATCGAATATGTTTGCCTTACCTATCTTTCAAGTTTTCGTGGTCACTACAGATCCTTTTCACATTTCTGGGTTTCTCCGCAGCAGAAGTCATCATAGTTGGGTAATCTTAGAGCGCAGTGAATGGGAGAGTACAACAAATCATTTTTTTACAATCCTATTTGCAGTGTTGGGCAAGCTACTTGAAAAATGTAGTGAGCTAAGCTATTAGCTACTCTACTTAAAATGTAGCCTAACTATACTAAAAGCTACCCCCTGGGAAATGTAGCAAGCTAAGCTAAAAGCTACTTGGCAAAAGTAGCTTAGCTACATCTAAGCTATTTTTGCAATTTTCATTTTTAAATTGAAGCAACTTAAATCCAAGTCAGTCATATCTTAGTGATCATGAAGCATAATTGTTCAGTTCAATTATTTACTGCAAATAATATGCTCTACCAAATAGAAACAAAGTATAGTATATAACAGCAAAAACAAAAAATCCAATAAAAGCAGGTGTTACACATTTAAAATACTATAGTAATTTATAGTAAAGGGAAATATTTAGGAATAAGCATTATACTGTATTGTATATTTACAACTCTTCATTAACGAATTATACTACATAATGTAGTATCATTAGTAATTATCATGAACTAATAGTAATTACCATAGTATACTTTAGCCTTTACTACAGTAAACTATATATATATATATATTCATTCATTCATTTTCTTTTCGGCTTAGTCCCTTTATTAATCTGGGGTCGCCACAGTGGAATGAACCGCCAACTTATCCAGCATATGTTTTACGCAACGGATGCCCTTCCAGCTGCAACTCAGTACTGGGAAACACCCAGTACTGAGGTGGCAGTAACGCACCAAAAAGTTTGTTGTCGACCACCGTATAAAAAAAAAAAAAAGAAGAAGAAATCATCATTCTCGCCATCATAAGGGATTTACTTTCATTGGCTAGACACCGGCCTCACAGCTCCGTGAATGTCAGTGCCGTCACTTATTGATCCGCGATCGGTAAATGTAGCTTGTGTGGACGCTACTGCGCTACTTGACAAAAAAAAATAGCTTCGCTACTGAAAAGCTATTTGATTTAGAAAGTAGCGATGCTACCGCCACGCTACTGAGAAATGTAGTTAAGCTAGTAGCGTCACTACTTGTAGCAACGCTACTGCCCAACACTGCCTATTTGCTGAAATAATAAAGGAAAAACGCCACGATGGTGTTATCAAGACTTTCAGAAAAAGAAAAAATAAAGTATGAGACTGATGACAGCAGCCAAAGGAGAGAATAACGTCAAATTTACTGTCCCATTCCATAGACGCTGCATTAGAAACACCCCACACAAGCGGTAATTCATTTTTTGTAATTTGACGCAAAGATGATATAATACAGTCATATATGCGTAAAAACGTTCATACGTTTTTTTTTAAATCAAAATATTAAAAACTTTCAAGGATTTAAGATTATGATGACCGTTAAACGCATCATAACAGTCTTGTGAAAAGGGTCCATTGGTTGGGTTTAGGTCAGTGGTTCGCTATAGGTGATCTCTACGACAAGCTCCGCCTTCTTATGGGTGTGAACAAGAAGGATGTTTATCAGAAACTTACAACAAAAACAGTAAAATATTTCGCATTCGAGAAAATGTAGACAGTGCCCTCTAGTGGATTTGTCACATGACAGTCCAAATATCTAAACATTCTTAAATAAAAAAGCATTTTCTAGACAAGCAAAACATATTGTCTTGTATTAAGAAATGATATGTCAAAATTAAGTGTGGTTTTTCTGAAAATAAGCTAAATAATCTGCCAATGGGGTAAGCGAAATAATCTAGTTTACCTTTTGACAGAATATTATTTTGCTTACCCCATTGGCAGATTATTTTGCTTGTTTTAAGAGAAAAACCCACTTCATTTTGACATTATTTCTTACAACAAGACAATATGTTTTGCTTGTCTAGCAAACGCTTCTTAATTTAAGCATTTTTTAGATATTTGGACTAGAAACAAGTCAAAAAAATCTAAGTAATTCAGTTTTTGGTTTTTTTGCAGTGTATGTACGTTATGTGAAGAGGACACGCTATTATTAAATTGGTGATTTCTGGTTCTGGTGATAGTTTTGTGACATTTTGTATTAATTGTACTTTGTTTTTTGAATTTTAATGTAAATTGAAGAGGTTTTAAAGTCAAAGTCTATCCCTCTCTAATGATCAAATCAAGACTTTTAATTGATTTTCATTTTTATAAAGCTATAGACTCTTCTTTTTGAAGGAATATAGTGTATAAAAGTGCTTTGTGTTCTGTTGTTGAAAATGAGTATTATGAATATTTCACCTTTTGCAATTTCTGTTCTGCAACATAGACTGTTTTTCAATGGTATTGAATGTCCCAGATTGATACCATTGTTTGCTTTATTAGATAGAATAATTGGAAACCTGGGCTTTATTTTTAATGAGGTACTTTTTATTTATGGGTGCAAATATTCTAAAGAACAAAAAAAAGAGGTGCATTTTGCCAAATGTTGTTGTTGGTCAAGCAAAACTATCCATTTTGGAAAACTATTGAATGGGAAAAGATAAATATTTTGACATTTTTTGTATTACCTTCATTAAATCCAGGATTATAATGCAATATTAACTTGATCAACTCACAGGGAATTTACTTGAATTTAAATTTAAATGATGTGTCAATGAAGCTTCAGAATAAAAAATAAATAAAAATGCTTTTCTTACTTAGATTTTTTGTCTTGTTTCTAGTCCAAATATCTGCAAATTCTTAAATCAAGAAGCATTTTCTAGACAAGCAAGACATATTGGGCCCTATCATACACCCGACGCAATAAGGCGCAAGATGTGTATGGCGTGATTTCTTGCTATTTTCAGACCAGCGCAACAGTAATTTTGACATTTTGCGCCACTTTGTTTAAATAGCAAATATATTTGTGCCACTTTGTGGACTCATGGGTGTGCTGGTCTGAAAAGGAGGTGTGTTAAGGCGCATTGTTGGTGCGTTGCTATTTTGAGGATCTAAAATAGGCCGCGCCATTGACCAACTAAAAGCTGGTCTAAAGTCCAACGCTGAGCGCGTTAGTTATGCGCCTATGGAGGTTCAAATGCTTACACGTTGCTTAATACACACAGGATGTACAGAAATACACAAGTATCTTTACATATGAAAAAAAAAAAAAAAAAAAAAAGGATTAAAATGTTACAAAAATTATTATTTTCTACTTAAATATAAAACCACTGCCTCCATGCCTTCTTCATCTCGGGGGGCTTTTTTCAGTTTTTTCATGACTATGTGCATTTGTATAATGTTATTATTATTAGCAGTATTATTTATTATATGCATATTTATATTTGTTTGAATAAAAACAAGTTTAGATTTGTTCACTTGTCGGGTTTTGGAGACGTCTGCATCACCATATGGGGCATAAGAACAGGACGTGTGTTTGGATATAACTCAGGATTGAATTTTGGATTGAATTTAGAAATAGTTTTAAAACAAATCTTTGCGCTTAACAAACTAAATTAAATATGTAGACTAATGGATGTCTTCAGTGGAGTGAGTTTCCACCGTTTCCTTATCCATGAAAGTAAAGGAGTAAAGTAAAGAGTAAAAGTAAAGTAAAGAGAAAGTAAAGAGGCCGAATGGAGGAGGCTCGTTCTTTATCCTCGCGCTGCAGATGGTCTGTTTAACTGTTTTCTCGCTAGTGAAGCGTTCAGTTTTTCCACTTACAAAGTCCGCCATGTAAATAGCAAATGCTCCATGGCGCGACACAACTGACTCTTAAAGGGAATGGGAGATAAGACTCTGATTGATTTAATGCTCAAAACACACTCATAACTCATTAAGAGAATAAGCAGAACACTGTAAGACCATGCGCCAGGGCGAAGAGCGTATTTTTCCATCCTTAAAATAGCAAAAGTGGATAATGCGCTTTACACTTTGCGCGTAGATCGTTAAAATAGAGCCCATTGTCATGTATTAAGAAATAATGTCAAAATTAAATGTGCTTTTACTTTAAAACAAGCAAAATAATCTTCTTCCTGTTGATATAAGATTATTTTGCTTGGCCTATTGGCAGATTATTTTGTTTGTTTTAAGAGAAAAACTCACTTAAAATTGTACTTTGCTTTTTTAGAATTTAATGTAAATTAAAGGTTTTACAGTCAAAATCTTGACTCAAAATCAAACCTCTCTCTCTCTCTGTCTCTCTCTCTCTCTCTCTTAGGACAGAAGAGAACAGTAAAAGCAAGTCGATTAAATCCACAACCAAAGAAGCCATCAATCTTGATGTTCCCCAACAGCCACAAATAATTTGCATTGTCTCAGTCAATTAGTTAGCCATTTCTCTCTCTCTCTCTCTCTCTCTGCATCCAGGCAGACCTGTGCGTGTGTGTCTCCACATTAGACTTAATCAATACACGACCACCCACTCTCTTCTCCCGCACAAACTCCAGTTTTCCCCTCGCTCTAGATGTTCTTTACTCAGCGAGATGGCTCAGCGCTCTGTTATTGTACAGCAGGATGAATCACAGCCTTCGTGTAGCACCAGAGCTCGGCATCATGGGAGGCCTGCGAAACACCAGAGGGAGCGACTCCAACCATCTGAAGCAGCAGCCGGCGCTTGACTCACAGCCGGCGATGACCGTGACCAGCTTCAGAAATGTCTGAGGAGTCACAAGAGGTCAGTTGTTGAGAAAAAAATAACAATAATTTCAATGAAGGAGTGCAAAGTACGAGCATAAAGGAGCAGTTCCTTATGAGGCCGTTTCATTAGAGCAATTAATGGTGAAGAACTTAGGTTAACGTTTCAAACACTCACCCTGATTCATTGTTCATTCATTCATTTAATTTTTCTTCAGCTTAGTCCCTTTATTCATCTGGGGTCGCCACAGCGGAATGAACCGCCAACTTATCCAGCATATGTTTTACACAGCGGATGCCCTTCCAGCTGCAACCCAGTACTGGGAAACATCCATACACACTCATTCACACACATACACTATGGACAATTTAGTTTATTCAATTCACCTATAGCGCATGTCTTTGGACTGTGGAGGAAACCGGAGCACACGGAGGAAACCCACGCCAACACGGGGAGAACATGCAAACTCCACACAGAAATGCCAACTAACCCAGCCGGGACTCGAACCAGCGACTGGTTGGCTGGGCCGTTCTACAGCTTGATTTTCTTTCTCTGAAATCGTTTGAGAAATTCCTTGGCTGTGTATTGGATCATTGTCTTGCTGAAATGTCCACCCTGGTTTCATCTTCATCATCCTGGTAATGTAGATGTTGGACTGAAGCAGCTAATATTCATTTACACTGAGGAAGGGCAGAGGATTGCTGAAGAACTACTGAGAGATTTCAGCTGCTGTCTGGACTGTCACTGCCTTTCTACAGCTCCGTTTCTTCATATGTTCAATCCTTTTTCCCTGTGTCATTTCATTTTTTTCATTCATTTCATTCATTTTTATTACGCATAACTTAATTTGTAAACTAATTAGATTAGTTTTCTTTGCATATATGGATTTCTTTGGTTGTTACCAACATCCGGGGAAAGTTTCAAGTCAACGGCACCTTTAAAAATAAGTTTTATGAGAAAAATGGTGACGTGTTCAATACTTATTTTCCACTCTGTATAAGAACTAGGGTTGTTAAAAGTATCATGTTTGGAAAATGGACGTTTTTAAAATTTCAGTAACGAAATCGATACTTCTGACAACCCTCATACAGACTATTAATAACTTTCATTATCTAAAGGGAAAAGGTTGGTTTGTTGGTTAAATACATCAAATCACATTATATCTGTAGCGTTTAGGATGTAGCACATCTCCATTGTTGAGAGGCACGCTCCCTGTGCAAGCAGGTGGTCACATTATATTGACAGAAGTCATTGTGCCTGCTGCAGCCATGGTATGGAAGCAAAGTTTCTGGATTTTTACATCAGAATGAGAGTATAGTTCCTAGCCATATCAACATAAAATAATAATAATAATAATAATAATAATGGGCTGCACGGTGGCGCAGTGGGTAGCACATTCGCCTCACAGCAAGAAGGTCGCTAGTTCGAGCCTCGGCTGGGTCAGTTGGCGTTTCTGTGTAGAGTTTGCATGTTCCAAAGACATGCGCTATAGGTGAATTGGGTAAGCTAAATTTTCCGTAGTGTATGTGTGTGAATGAGCGTGTATGGATATTTCCCAGTGACGGGTTGCAGCTGAAAGGGCATCCGCTGTGTAAAACATATGCTGGATAAGTTGGCGGTTCATTCCGCTGTGGTGACCCCAGATTAATAAAGGGACTAAGCCGAAAAGAAAATGAATGAATGAATGAATAATAATAATAAGAATAATAATAATAAAATAATTAAATAAAATACTTAGGATTATTAAAACATCTTGATTGAGTTCAAAAACATCTATTTTTTTCCATGAGAGAAAGACAGAAAAAAAGAAGAGCATCAAGAAAGAAACTGAAGTTCCTCTCTAGGCCCAACTACATTTCATCAAACCTGTTTTTAGTCCAAAATCTCTCAGAGTCTCTTAGACTATATATTCAGTATCATACTAAGTACGTATAATAAGATGAAATTAAATTCTAAAAAACGATTCAAAATAACATTTACTGCAATTTCCTTTTTAAGGACATTCCATTAAATCAGTCTTATTTGCTCAGCTTTTCTCTGCCTCATTTTCACCACAACAGCTTTACATAAAAAATGCGCCGCCTGTCTCATAAACAGTTTATTTGCTTTTTGTCTTGCTGTTTTTGGTAACAACAGAAGAGGTGCATTGTGGGTCGACCAACAAGCTTGCAGCTTCAGGATCTCTCGGCCAGATCTGCTGGCTGAGCAGGAAATTTGCATTAATCGCTTTATCTGTTAAATGTTAAAAGAACATATTCAGAACATTGTGCTGAGACCAATAATTGCTCTAGCTCAGGGAGACAAAAAAAGCTAAACAAAGCTTGGGAGATGGCAGAAAGCGATAACTTTTAACAATACCTGTTTTTGCTCACCAGCCACTGTGGCTAGTCAGTTTCCAAAGCTACTAGCCACTCTGCATTTTCATTAGCCAACAATTTCTACAGCTCAGGGAGACAAGAAAGCTAAATAAACTCTGCTTGAGATGGCAGAAAATGATAACTTTTAACAATACCTGTTTTTGCTCACCATCCACTGTGGCTAGTCAGTTTCCAAAGCTACTAGCCACTCAGCATTTTCACTAGCCAACAATTGTTACAGCTCAGGGAGACAAGAAAGCTAAAAAAAAACCTACTTGTGAGATAGCAGAAAGCGATAACTTTTAACAATAACAGTTTTTTCTCACCAGCAACTGTGGCTAGTCAGTTTCCAAAGCTACTAGACACTCTACATTTTCACTAGCCAACCATTTCTACAGATCAGGGAGACAAAAAATCTAAATAAACTCTGCATGAGAGATAACAGAAAGCAATAACTGTTTTTGCTAACCAGCAACTGTGTCTAGTCAGTTTCCAAAGCTACTAGCATTTTCACTAGCCATCATTTTGTTGTGTGCTTTCATCATCCGAATCATTCCATCTCTGTTGTTCTGACCAAACATGGAATTAAGTATTCACAGTGAAAATTAAATACAAAGTCAATGCAAATCTATGGTGGTCGAGAAAGCTTAATGTGCTGAAATGAAAGAAAACACAAGCAATTACAAAAAACGCCAGCAAATTAAGAAAAGGGGACCCAAAAACGGGATGGACCCGGCTGGGATTTGCTTATTGTGCCGTGGCTATTGCTCAGTGAAGTTGTAGGTGATCTTTGAAAGGTGAGTTTTTTGTTTATTTTAACATCCTGATTATATACTGATTCCATTGCCTTTGTATATTATTAGCCTAAATAACCATAACCTAAATAGCCATGTCCGTCACGTTTTAGGCTCCCCTTGAAACATTTCCATTGTGTTCCATGCTATTTGCATGTGTTGTGAGAAAATGCAGCGCACTTTTTTGTGTTTGCATTGTGAGGATTTGCAACACGTATGCTGTCAAACCAATTAGGATCTTTTCTTAATTTGTTGGCATTTTTGGTAATTGCATGTGTTTTCTTTAATTGCAGCATGTTAAGCTCTATCTGCCACTGTACAAATGGATTTAAATCACTGTGGTGTTCACACTATGTGACAATTCGTAAATTATCCACAAGAGGGCATCACACTACATGATCTGACAACAACTCTTTCACCCAACAAATCCGTCCAGCCCCCAAACCACAGCCAATGAAATGTTGAGGGCATCAGAAATAGCTGAACACTATTGGCTGCTTGTGTGATGATGACATCACTGACGGAGTGTTTGAAATCTGAGAAAAAAGTACAAATCTGAAAGCATTCAATGGAGCATTTGAAAGCATCATTAATCTAGTAAATTTTTATTATAGTAAGAATTTGCAACATGTAAAACAAGGACACCTTAAAATAACCATTTAGTTTTGACATTTAGTTAAAGGTGCTGTATGTAAGTTTTTGACTCTTCTAAAGCATAAAAATACCATAATATGTTTGCAGATATTTAAGAAACATACTAAGTGAACATTCTTCTTTATCTGAAAAACAATGCTGAAGTCAGATATTCTGCTTTGAAAATGTGAGTTACGTGGCGGAACGCTGTCTTTGTTTTGGTTCTTTTCACCCGCCCAATGCCACGTTAGCCAATTATATTTCAGCACCCCTGGTTGCCTTGTTGGAAAACCGCGTATTTCATTCATTCATTCAGTCAGTCATAAAGACTCTCAAGGCATGAGCCTGTGACCGAAATGCAACCTCCGGCGGACAGTAGCAGACTCCGAAATGAGACGCAGATTCAGAGTTCCACATGAGGTTATTAATTAGCAAATGATATAAATATTACAAACGTAAACAGTGAGCAGGTTACATTGTAACTCTGTGTCCTAACAACACGCTACATGACGAGATTTGCAGTGATAAGCAATTTGGCTGTTTGCACCAGACGCAGCACGACAGAAATTTAAATACAGTCATTCAGAAGCACAGAATATGCACTCACTCGTGAAATGGTAAGGTTTACAATGTAATTAATACATATTAAACCTCTTTAACATTATTAAATGTAGATGCTGAATCAATGATGTGTGTTGGTTGGCATCATTTCACAGTTCTAAAGTTCAATTTCAAACGGTTTATTTTATTTTCCAGATCTGAGGTGAACTATCTGCTGCTGCTTTCAGTAGTATGGCAATACATGTCATGTAAAACGGCATTGAAACTCAGATTGTTAGCATTTAACAGTGAATAAAGCATATGTGGTGTACCTGAGGTGATCATGTCATCAAGTTTTCTGTTGTTCACCTGTGAGAAACAGAAGCCGTTTCTAATATATCAATTTGAGGTGTTGGTTAGAACAAAAACTCCTTTTAATATGGAAAATATTCCTTCTGCTTTTATTCAGAACACGATTCAAATCAGCTTATAGGCTCTAGACTTGCTCAATCTGGTAACCTGCGCTTGCGTTTGTTTTGATCCAGGAATGCAACACCTAGTTCAACCACTGGGTGTCAAACTTACATACTGCACCTTTAAAATTACCATTTAGTTTTGATCAAAGAGTTAAGGCCCGTTCACACCTTTTTAGAAACTATAACTTAAAAAAGAACTTTCAAAAGAACTATACTAATGTCCACGCCAACTCCCGACAACCATATTTATGTTAGTAATAAAGTACATCTAGGCGTTTTTATCTATGTCTATATACGCAATGACCAAACGACCTTAAACAATAAACTAAATGCACTACACAATGTTACGTTTTCACACACACACATGCACAAATGGCATGTGAATGCATCAGCCTTTCACAGTGTAATACTCATTACTCGAGTACTTATAAAAGGGGTACTTTTTACGGGTATTTTAAGTAATATTTACAACAACTTGCACTACATTTTTTGAACTTTTACTTGAGTATGATTTTTTCAGTACTCTTTCCACAACTGCTAAACATCTTAGCTAATTAAAATGAATTGCATTCCATATAAGCCAGTAAATCTTTTCTTTTGAAAGCAAGCATTAATTTAATTTAATTTAATTTAATTTAATTTAATTTAATTTAATTTAATTTAATTTTTTGTCATTTGTCAAATATTTGTCGAAATGAAACTGTGGACGACTGTTTCTTCATATTCTGAAGTTATTCTCCTCTTGTTTTTGTGAGTCTTCAAGAGTTCTGCTTCTGTTCCCTGTGTGTCGAGCTGCGATCACGCCTGCACCTGTGTGTTTCAGCTCAGAGAATGAAAGTTTGAGGTTTTTTTGCTTTTTTTCCGGAGACTGATCATTTTACCAGCCTGTGTGTGAGAGTTCAGCCCTCAGATGGGAATGATTTATGTGTCATCATTGTTCAGGGCTGTGATCACACCTGCACGAGAGCCGGAGACACACAATACTGACAGACGCAAAAGATTAGAATTTTCTCTCCAAAATGCCGGTTAGAGTTTCTCTGCTTTTAGCCAGAAAAACTTAATGCCAAGAGCCAAAAAGTTATTCTCTTCACTGCAAAATTGTTTTGTTAATCAGCATCTGTGCATAGTTTTGCATTTAAAATATTTACAGCCTTCATTTAGATTAATGTAGTTTACTTGTGGATTTTCTTTTTCTATTTTCTGGAAATAAATCAATAAAAAGGTATAATATAATATAATTTTAATATAATATAATATAATACAACTTTTAATCCATTGATCCACTTATAATAATAATAATAATAATAATAATAATAATAATAATAATAATCATCATCATTATTATTATTATTATTATTCATTCATTCATTTTCTTTTCGGTTTAGTCCCTTTATAAATCTGGGGTCGCCACAGCGGAATGAACCACCAACTTATCCAGCATATGTTTTACGCAGCGGATGCCCTTCCAGCTGCAACCTATCACTGGGAAACATCCATACACACTCATTCACACACATACACTACGGACAATTTAGCCTACCCAATTCACCTGTACCGCATGTCTTTGGACTTGTGGGGGAAACTGGAGCACCCGGAGGAAACCCACACAAACATGGGGAGAACATGCAAACTCCACACAGAAACACCAACTGACCCAGCCGAGGCTCGAACCAGCGACCTTCTTGCTGTGAGGCGAACGTGCTACCCAATGCGCCACCGTGCAGCCCCATTATTATTATTATTATTATTATTATAAAAGATAATCACAAATACTTTTATTTGTTGTTTGTTTATTTATTCAGTCCAATTTAATTTAATTTAATTTAATTTTTAAATTAAATTAAATTAAAGTTTTAGCAAAATTAAACCAAAATCAGTTGAAAGTATTGCATTTATGATGATAAAAATAAAAAAAATACATATATTAAAATAAAGTCACAAGTATTCTCATAATAAATGACAGCATTCTCTCTCATCTTGCTCTTGCTTTCTGGTTATTTCTTCCCCTTCTTAAATCAATGTATCAAAAGGTCATCTTCAATGTAAGTAATATTCGAAAGGTCTGCACTCCATGAATAATCTGGAAGCAACAGTAAAATATGCACGACGCTTTAAGAACACTGTTGAGTTTGAAGTCTGAATCTTGAGGTCATGATTTCACATGAAATATTGCACTTTTAAGCTATTAACCAGCTAATTCAATAATAGAAACGTACCAGTGCCTTTACAGCTGGTGTCAAGTGATTCCTCGGCCTGTAACTGCTAGCCTTTCTCAGGGAAAAGCTTAACCTTGGCCCACGTTATTTATTATTATTTTTAATTCTGATATTCCCTGATATTCTAGTAACATTCAGGGATTTTGTATTTGTTTTAAACCTGACCTGAAGTGTGAGCTCAAGTAATCAGGCCTTGACATTAAAATTCACCAAATGTGGGTAGATTTCAGCTGTAGCGGGTTCGACACTAGCCATTCTGGTGGGTTGAATATAATTTTTATTTATTTTTTTAATTATCTTTTTTTTTTTTCTCAAATAGTTTTACACCTACATCAGAGACATGTCAGAGATCACACATCTGAATACACACAAATATAAGCACAAATTCTGTATATCCACTTTCTCTTTCAGCAATATATGCTTTCCTTTTTGTGCGCATGTTAAGCAATGTTATACATATTAAAAAAATTATAAGAAAAGGGAAAGACAAATAAAATAAAATAAAATAAAATATACATCGGGCAGTGTGGTGGCTCAGTGGTTAGCACTGTCGCCTCACAGCAAGAAGGTCGCTGGTTCGAGCCCTGGCTGGGTCAGTTGGCATTTCTGTATGGAGTTTGCATGTTTCCTGTAAGGAAGGATGTCTGTTTGCGTGGGTTTCCTCTGGGTGCTCCGGTTTCCCCCACAGTCCAAAGACATGCGCTATAGGTGAATTGAATAAACTAAATTGGCTGTACTATGAGTGTACATACGCTTACACATCAGCAACAAAACTATATACATGTAGGAAGTTTACCCCTTTTTCCAGATTTAATATAAGCCTTTTGTGTCTCCAGAATGTGTCTGTAAAGTTTCAGCTCAAAACACCCATCAGATTATTTATTATACCTCTCAGAAGTTTGTCATTTTTAGCTCTGAGCATCTTGTAGCTGTTTTTGTGGACTGCGCCTTTAATGCTAGTCCTCCCCGCCCACCGTTCCCACGTGCCTGTCAGTGTGCCTCAATCTTTGCCCTCGGCTGCCTCAGATAACAGACAGACATGAAGGAAGCAGATCTCACGTAACGTTTGTGAGAAATATTACAGTAAGGACTTTCCCAATCATTATTTGATGGATTTGTTGTGGAGTTGCAACGATGAGTCACACACAATGTCGTTACAAAGTTCACGCACACACACAGAGACACACACACACAAACACACACACACACACGCACACACAGCGGACACACACACACACACAGACAGCGCGCGCGTTTAGCTTTGCACTGTTTTTGCACGGCAAATGTGACAGGATACACATGAATATCCACTGCTGTATGGATATCCGTTATGTTAATGTACAAAATAAACCTGATTTAACGTCCACAACACGGGATTGAAGCGTCTTCTTTTATAATTGTACTGACACGCGGCTGTGGTGATGAAGTAAAGCTGAAGTAAATCGCTGTAATTCATTACAAACATGCACTGTTTTAAAAACGTGTTAAACTTGTAAAACTCATTCTTGTTCACAT
The DNA here is from genome assembly GCA_903798115.1 of Danio jaintianensis. Classification (NCBI taxonomy): domain Eukaryota; kingdom Metazoa; phylum Chordata; class Actinopteri; order Cypriniformes; family Danionidae; genus Danio; species Danio jaintianensis. Next base: position 5,030,030 of record CAIGQV010019164.1, read on the forward strand.
TTGATGATGATTGATGATCACAGCGAGCTGAACAGATCTTTTATTCCCGGTTGCTTTGCGCACGTCCTGTCTAGTTGATATGATTATACACGTTACTACGGAGACATGTTAATACGCAGCTGTCAATCAATTCGGTGGGCGGGGAAACCGCACTCCTACGTCAAGTTGCGGTCGGCCTCAAAATGGGAGGAATTTGGATGCTATTTTAATGTCAGGAAATAAAAAAAAGAGATTTATTGTCTTTATATGATCCCAATATGACTGTGGACACACTGTACATACACACAGTTCTGTCCAAACAGCTTAAAAAAGATGATTTTCATCATAGGTGCCCTTTAAACTAACAGAAAAGTTCAGGTCTATGGGATGTTGCATAATTGGTCCATTTTTCCCAGAATGAAATAAATTGTTCCATTTTCTGATTTACAAATGTGGTAATTTGCTTCATTTGATAAATTTCCATTGTAATTTCCATCCATGCATTTAGAGTTATTCTTTCTTGTGACAACCATGCTCTTTTTGACAGCCACCAACAGGATATTCATTACATATTTATCTCTTTTTAACCATTTCATTAATTTAATTTTTCTTCGGCTTAGTCTCTGATTTATCAGAGGTCGCCACAGCGGAATGAACCGCCAACTATTCCAGCATATGTTTTAGGCAGCGGATGCCCTTCCAGCAGCAACCCAGTACTGGGAAACACCTATACACTCTCGCATTCACACACACTCATACACTATGGCCAATTTAGTTTATTCAATTCACCTATAGATCATGTCTTTGGACTGTGGGGGAAACCGGAGCACCCGGAGGATACCCACGCCAACATGGGGAGAACATGCAAACTCCACACAGAAATGCAAAGCGACCAGCGACCTTCTTTCTGTGAGGCGACAGTGTTAACCACTGAGCCACCGTGCCGCCCTCTTTTTAACCATTCCTCAAGTATATAGAATATAATTTTTTTTAATTGTAGCTTACTTAAAATTCAAATCAGTTTTGTTTTATGGCGGTGTTTTGGGGCAGGATTTTTTATTTTTTTTTAAGTTTTCATTAGCCACTTTTTATACAATAAAAATTTCAGACAATATTGTACATAAAATAGTTACGTGTCTTCATGAGATCGGGCTGGTTATAGCACTGCTTACACTTCAAAAAATGCAGGGTTCGTGATCGTGATTCATTAGTGTTTTTTGTTTATTTATTGTGTGAATTGCATTATGGGGGCTTGATCTCTACTCTGTCGACTTTTGATGTTGAAAATTCAACTCTACATTTTAACAAAGTGACTTTTATTAACCTTTTAGTAGTTTGAAATAATATATTGTACTCTGAAAAAAATGTCTGCAAAACTGTGTTGTGTTGAATTTAAAGAAACAAATTAAATTTAGTAATGTTCAACTTAATTAAACTTAATCAACTTAATAAACCAGACAATATATCCCTTTAAACTATTAAAAATGTTCATAAAAGTCACTTTTTTAAACTTCTCAAGGTAAAACGTTGTTGGAAGAAAGATCAAGGTCTCATAATGCAATTCAAAAGCATAAATATATGGAGAAAAAATAAAAACATGAACCGCAGAATACAGAAAACTGCTAATTTACAGATCTTTTTTTACAGTGTATATCATTTCTTGAAGTTACTTTACACCTTCCTTTGTGCACAAAATCAGCCAATGAGATTAAAGCTTGCCTTTTCAGGAGGTTTTAGTTATTTATGTGTGCTATATGCACCACACAGTCAGTGAATGGTCTGTGGGCTTTTCGTCTCAGGCTATTCAACTGCAGTCAGGTGGGTTTGGCGACTGACAGACTCCATCTGTCTATTCATGCATTAAATGCCGCGCCAACAGCCAGAGGATTGGCTTCTTCCCTTCTCCAACATCTCAGTTTTTTTTTCCCTTTCTCTAGCTTTCAGTCTCCCTGACACACATGTTGGCATTGGTGGTTTACGAGGACTCTCCATAAGTGTAATGTATTTTATACTGAAAAAAAACAACACTTATTATATAGCTTTACCCTACTCCTGAACCCAACCCTTACAGGAAACCTGTGGCAAATTTGAAATGTTAAAAGATGTCTTTAAGTATTTTGAATTACAAGGACATAGGACATGTCCTCATAAACTAATTCAATGTTGTAATACAGGTCATACCCATTTCTGTATGTTATTGTTTTTGAGAATTGTGGAGATTTTGAGGTTTGTTTTTGAGAATATGTTGAGACATTCCATAGTTTGTTTTTTTGTTTTATTGTTTATATACTGTACAAACAGTATGTAATCTATTATTTTACCCTACCCTATCCATAAACCCATATTGCTATCAGGCTAATGATAGAGTCTACGGCCTAACCCTAACTCTACCCCTAAACCCAACCCTCACAAGAAACCTGTGGCAAATTTGAAATTTTAAAAGATGCCCTTAAGTATGCTTTTTAAGCATCTTGAATTACAAGGACATTAGACATGACCTCATAAACCAATTAAATGTTGTAATACAGGTCATACCCATGTCATTATAGACAGTTCTGTCCTTGTAAACCACCAAAACCAGTATATACACACATGTTGGTTTTTGAGAAGTGTGGGTCCATGGGTTTTCCCATTGTTTTTATAATGTACAAACTGTATTTATTCTATTCTATTGTCCTAACTTTACCCTATCCATAAACCCAAACCTCACAGTGTACAGTTTTACCTTCTGAAGAAAAAAAAAAAAATCTATATTGATATCAGGCTAATGATAGAGTCTACGGCCTAACCCTATCTCTACCCCAGCCCAACCCTCACATGAAACATATTGAAATGTTAAAAGATGCCCTTAAGTATGCTTTTTAAGCATTTTGAATTACAAGGACATATAGCATGTCCTCATAAGCCATTTCAATGTTGTAATACAGGTCATACTCATGTCATTATACACATTTCTGTCCTTGTAAACCACCAGAACCAGTACACACACATATAGGTTTGCTTTGGAGAATTGTTAAGAATTTGAGTTAAAATTAGTTTTTGAACAATTCAATGTTGTATTACAGGCCATACCCATGTCATCATACACATTTGTGTCCTTGTAAACCACCAAAACCAGTACACACACATACAGGTTTGTTTTTGAGAACTGTGGGGACAGGAAACTGTGTACAGTTTTATTTTCTGAAAAAAAAAAACCTTCTGTATTGCAATCAGGTTATTGACGGTCTGTGGCCTATCCCTAACTCCAACCCTCACAGAAACATCTGTCAATCATAAGATACTTATAAAAACATGTCCTGGCCAGTTTATAAGCACTTTTATTTAGTGATGACCAGTGAGTGAGTGACCAGATGTCCTCACAAGTGTAGCTAATCCTGCACACACACACACTTCTCAATGTGAGTTATATCAGATAAGCTGTGATCAGTGCCACAGGTAGTCCAGTGGCAGACAGACACATGGGCTCAGGACCAGCGTCTGTCTCTCTTCCACTACTTCACTCTGTTTCCTCAGCCTCTTTCTATTCCTTCACTCGCAGTTGTCAGTCTGTTTTTCTCTTGCCGTGCATGTTGTCTGTCAACATCGTGTCCACTTGATTTCCTTCATGTCAAGCTGTCCAGCTCTTGCAAAACTAGGCTTGCTTGCTCATATCTTCCTCCAACCCTCATTCTTACTTTATGGTGAATCCTACAATATCGTCTAGTCAACATATACCAACTTGGGCAGGGAACCTTATTGTTATTTTAACTCAACCTTTATTTTTAACCAGAGATTGACAGAATCATATCAAAAAGTAAATTACAAATACTTACCCATTAAATGTATTTAACACTAGAACCGCCATGGGGTCAATTTTACCCCTCATTGTTTTTTCAAATGTACATAACAGACCTTCAATAAAACGTTTAAGCCTCTCAGTTGTTGACTTTACAAAAATTGACTTATTTACAGTACATGACTGATGGAGAGTTTGATTGTGGGAACAAGAAAATGCAAGTATGAGCTAGGGGTTGAACCAACTAGTCGACTGGTCGACTTTAATGCTCTGCGATGATGCTTTTTGATTGACGTCAACGAGTCGTGCTGCCAGATCACGTGGTTTGACCTGAACTACATGGCAGCTTTACACATGAAGGTGGTTCACTGAATGAAACTGCCCTCGGATTATTTAAAGTAATTTTTAAGTGTTATTTTTCTTATGTCAGCGTCAAAGATTCACATGAACTTTGAGTTAACTTTAAATCAAACAGATGCCCGTTAGGTCGCTCCATGCAAATACCCTAGACAGATGATAGCCAATCACATTTACACAACCCTGGAAAAGTAATGTGACTGGCTGTTGTCCTCTGCGAAACGCTGATGCTGACATATTTTATGAATGAACGGTGAAACGTGCAGAAACCATGAAGTGCGCAGCCGCCGGAGGTGTGACAAACTTCATAGCGTGAGTAAACATCATCCCAGGTGAACGCGGTGAAGATGTGCAGCGAGGAGACGTCTGATAAACAAGATGAGCCAGTAACTGCGAAAAATGCCTGGCTTGAGCAGGATTTTGAGCAGCGTTCTAGCGCGCACTATCATAATGGTAAAATATGCATCTGAGCAAGTCTCTGACAGTGTAATAAGACTTAATGTTAGCCTTTGTCTTTCGTGCGTTATGTTGTTAATAAATAACTTCACATGAATTTGTGTGCTTTACTTCTGCACTAAAATATGTTATTGTTACATTCTTACTGGAACCTGCAGTGATCAATGTGTTGACTGCATTTATTTAGCAGTAAAATTAGCCAGCGCTAATGTTGGATTATTAACAGACAACAACAGAAAACAAACTCTCAGTTTGAGAAAAAAAAACCTCTTCAGTCCAAACGCAGCCTTAATAATCAAGCTTTTAGTCAAATTAATTACTGGTCATCACAAAGGTTTCCTGGCAATAACAGACGGGTGTGCAGGCAGTAATTAAATTCATCTTTATTTCTATAGCGCTTTTACAATGTAGATTGTGTCAAAGCAGCTTAACATAGAAGTTCTGGTAAATTGAAACTGTGTCAGTCCAGTTTTCAGAGTTGAGTTCAGTTTAGTTCAGTTCAGTGTGGTTTAATTTTCACTGCTGAAAGTCCAAACACTGAAGAGCAAATCCATCGATGCGCAGCTCCACAAGTCCCAAACCAAGCAAGCCAGTGGTGACAGTGGCGAGAAACAAACTTTACCCATTGACGAAAGTGAAGGGAAAAACCTCGAGAGAAACCAGGCTCAGTTGAGCACGACCATTTCTCCTCTGGCCAAACCTCTTGTGCAGAGCTGCAGTCTAGGCACCGGAGGCTGGAGAACACTAGACATAATTCACTGATTCATGTCTCAGGCCTTGATCACACCGAATGAGCTTTTTAGATTGAGAGGCGCCTTTTTTTAATGGTTTACTAATGGCCATGAGCATTTTAACTGCCTGTTGTGCCTTGTGTTTTTTGCTGCTGCGCTCTGTGCATCTGCTGTTGAAAAAAAAGTCAACTCTGAGCGGAAAAAGAGTGCTATGTCAGTCACGTCGTTTTCATTCTCCAATCAAATAAAAGCAGAGGCGGGGTTTCCATTGAGGTGACAGCAATGTTTGTGTTGTCAAGACGACTATGGAGACTTTTAAACTTGTTATTGCTGTTTTGAGCTTTCTAAAAAAGTCAGTCCAAAAGTGGACTGGAAAGCAGCCTAGGTCATGGTAGTACAATTGAAATGGTTCAAAATGGCTTCCAAATATCTGTTCACTGTAGTGGACGCCATGCATGGATTGATGGATCACTTGGAAATATTTTAAAAAGCATGTCTCAGATTTTTCAGTTGAATCAGCCTCATGACTCACTGAGTGACTGAATGAGAGAGAGATAATCCGCACATCTCAGATGGCTGATCTACAGACCGCCTACAGTCCCAACACTGACCATCTGATTCATACTGCATACAGATGCCAAGAGCTGTTCCAATGTGACTGGTCTCTGTGCATGTCCATCAGACGGACTTCCAGTGGGCGGTTCGTAATAGCAATGTAATAGCACATATGACTTTTGCTTTTATATTTATTTCTTCTAATGGACTTACTAGGTGTGCTAATATTTGTTTTATTTTACAGAGGTCTACAGAAGTTTCTTATTTCAAATAAAAATCCAAATTTCCTGGGCGGCACGGTGGCTCAGTGGGTAGCACGTTCGCCTCACAGCAAGAAGGTCGCTGGTTGGAGTCCTGGCTGGGCCACTTGGCATCTCTGTGTGGAGTTTGCATGTTCTCCTCATGTTGGCGTGGGTTTACTCCGGGTGCTCTGGTTTATTAAAATTATTCAATTATTAAAAGTGGAACGCTTTTATTTAGTTTATAGTTTATAATAATTTAGTTACTGAAACGGTTTTGTTTACTGTCAGATCAGAAACACATACACACATATGGGCGCATACATGCACACACAAACATGCACACACACACGAATTCAAGTAAGCAATCAAATGAATGAATGGATGGATGGATGGATGGATGGATAGATGGATGAATGGGTGGATGGGTGGAAGGATGGATGGATGGATGGATGGATGGATGGATGGATGGATGCGTGGATGGATGGGTGGATGGATGGATGTTTAGATGGATGGATGGATTGATGGGTGGATGGATGGATTGATGGGTAGATGGATGGATGACGGATGGAGGGATGGATGCATGGATGGATGGATGGGTGGATGAATGGATGGATGATGGATGGATGGATGAATAGATGGATGGGCGGATGGATGTGTGGATGGATGGGTGGATGGATGGATAAATGGATGGAAGGATTGATGGATGGATGGATGGATAAATGGATGGATGGATTGATGGAAGGATTGGTGGATGGATGGATGCATGGATGGATGGATGGGTGGATCGAGGGATGCATGGATTGATGCATGGATGGGTGGATGGATGGATGAATGAATGAATGAATGAATGAATGAATGAATGAATGGATGGATAGACGGATGGACACATGGATGGATGGATGGATGAATGGATGAATATGGACAGATGGATGCATGGATGGATGGATGAATGGATGGGCGGATGGATGGATCGGTGGATGGATGAATGGATGGGCCGACGGATGTATGGATGGATGGATGGGTGGATCGATGGATGCATGGATTGATGCATGGATGGGTGGATGAATGAATGGATGGATGGATGGATGCATGGATTGATGCATGGATGGGTGGATGGATGGATGGATGGATGGATGGATGGATGGATGGATGGATGGATGCATGGATGGGTGGATGGATGGATGGATTGATGCATGGATGGGTGGATGGCTGGATGGATGGATATATGCATGAATGAATGAATGAATGAACTAATCAATCAAATCTATCAAATTACAACTTTTACATTAAAAGTTATGTGAAAATACCCCTTCAAGCTAATTTGTGTGTAATTAGGCTTATTTTTTCTTAAAGTACTGAACCATTAACCAAACCATTAACCAATTAAGTCAATAACTCTAACCATTAAATTAAATATGAATCTGCGTCAGACATTAAATTCCTCACAAGTCCCACCCCAGCATGTACACACACACACACACACACGCACACACACACACACACACATACACACAGTTGAGGAAGCAGTCGGTCAGACAACAAGTGTGTGATTTGAAGCGCTGCCGTTTGCTGAGGGGCTTCGGAAGCCTGAAGAGCTGGCTAAAAAATCCAATTTCATCCCACCAGTCTCCTCCCGCAGATTTACCCACATCTACCTTGACTGAGTGAGTGAGTGAGTGTACTTGTGTTTGAGTATTCCTGTGGCCCGAAGCCACGTCTGACTGAACCAACAGGAGAAACATCACATTGCACACACTGAGCCAGATTCAAACACACACACATACATACACAGACACACACAGGTGGGCTGGCATGGACATATTACAAAAGGTGCACGCTTCCATTCAGAGACCCACACAAAGAAAGCTCAGCCCCCAGAGCATCAACCCTCGGCAGCATTCACAAACAAACAATACACAGCTGATAAAGAACTCAGATTGCTTCTCAAAACAGTTCAGCAGCAGAGTCAACTGCAAAGAAAACTGAAAACATTCTTCACCCACAGAAGCACATTTGTTGCAGTTTGTGGTCATGACTCACATTTTGGAATTATTTGGAATTATGGAAATACATGGAATTATTTGGCAGACATTTTTATACAAAGTGATATAAATGAGGCATAAAGGAGACATAAATAATACTTTAGTAATCAGCAATCAAGTAATCAAAGCAACAAAAAACTATATAATATAATATAATATAATATAATATTATATTATATTATATTATATTATATTATATTATATTATATTATATTATATTATATTATACAATATATGGCTGCACGATGGCGCAGTGGGTAGCACGTTCGCCTCACAGCAAGAAGGTCGCTGGTTCGAGCCTCGGCTGGGTCAGTTGGTGTTTCTTTGTGGAGTTTGCATGTTCTTCCCGTGTTGGCGTGGGTTTCCTCCGGGTGCTCCGGTTTCCCCCACAAGTCCAAAAACATGCGCTATAGGTGAATTAGGTAGGCTAAATTGTCCGTAGTGTGAATGAGTGTTTATGGATGTTTCCCAGTGATGGGTTGCAGCTGGAAGGGCATCCGCTACGTAAACCATATGCTGGATAAGTTGGCGGTTCATTACGCTGTGGCGACCCCAGATTAATAAAGGGACTAAGCCGAAAAGAAAATGAATGAATATTATATTATATTATATTATATTATATTATATTATATTATATTATATTATATTATATTATACAGTGGAGATCAAAATTTGAAAATGCTCTTCTCACATTACACTGATTTTGTTTCTGAGCCATAATTTTGTGTCCAACAATTTTTCAGTAGATTTTCAGTCAGGTTTATATCAGGACTCTGGGCTGCCATTTCATTATT
>CAIGQV010019164.1:5062429-5072467 GCA_903798115.1 Danio jaintianensis
GTACAAATTCATATGAGATAGCCACTAAATCAAAAAGTTACAAATTAGTAATGCCCATCATTTTTTTTTAATTATGCGCATCTCAGCATTTCCATCCAGGGTTTTTTATTTGATATACCAAAATGTGCATTATAATAGGTGGATGGAAATGCAGTTTATGTCCCGCCCTCTCTTAAATTTTATGTTGAGATTACGTCAAACATCAAATAAAAAAAATACACATTTCAAATCACTTCACAGGACCTTTAAACAACTGTATGTTTGTCCAATCCCAAAATGCCACCAACACTCAATATCAGCCATTCTATTAAAAATCTCTGACAAGAACAACCGTTTCAATTCAGATGCAGCCCTATCCAGAATACAAATGGATTTGGTGTTATTACGTGGAGTCGGTGAATTGCGGAGCACTCGTGGTGATGAGGCAGAAAATGGAGCCTGATCAAGGGATTCAGTGTCAATGAGTATACGGCCTCCGCCGGACGTCCTTCTGCTGCACAAAAGCCTGCCATTCAGCCCAAACCACGCTATAGCTTTGATCACGCGCACTACTTCAGCCGCCATTCAGCATCATACAAACCACTGCCAAGGAGGAAAAACCGCGGCCTGCAATTTCTGATCAAATATTGTGCATGATTCAACGGCACATCTAATGCATCTTGTCCTCGTGTGCTAAACCGGAAGCGGAGGATGGAGGATGTATTCGGCTTTTCTCTTCAGAAACTGACTCTCGGCCGAAATATAAAGAGGACTCTTTTGTGTTCAATGCAAAATGATTTCAAAGCCCATTGGAGACTAAAAGCATATTGTGTTTTTTACAACGTCTGAGGATTTGAAGTCATGATACCAACTGATCTATCTATCTGTCTGTCTGCCTGTTGTTTAATTAAATTAAATAGAAGAATAGATAGATCAAAAGAATCAAATGTATTATTATTATGATTATTATTATTATTAATAATGTTATTATTATTATTATTATTATTATTATTGTTGTTGTTGTTGTTGTTGTTATAATTATTTTATTTGAAGTGCAACTTTTAACCTCATTTGTCAATGTAAATGTAATTGTAAAATTATTATATCATTATTCATATTATCATATTATATCATTATTATATCATTACATCATATCTTATACCATATATTGGTGGTGAGTAACTGACTGAAGAGTAAATGATTATAAAAAAAATATTTTAAAATAAAATAAATGAAAATAGCCATGGTTAATAAATAAATAAATAAATAAATAAATAAATAAATAAATAAATAAATAAATAAATAAATGAATAAATAAATAAACAAAATTATGGATTCCACGTCATTAATAACAGCGGGAAATTAATTTGTCTGAGCGGCACACATTCCATAAAATATATGTTTTAAATGTAACATAAAACAACAAACTCAGTTAAAAAAAAAACACAAAACTTAAGTTCATAAGACTGTCATGAAACTTTATAATCATGACATGACACATGTCAAGAATGTAAATGACATTTTATATGCTTATAACAACTGCCATTAAGTTTAATTCACTCGGTTATGAAACTTTAAATGCAAGGATGACATTTTTTTTTTAATATGGCAACTTGACATAAACAAATATATCACAACCTGTTTTTTTCTTTGTCATGACAACTTAACATTACCAAGACAACAAAACTTGTCATAAATCTGTCATAAACATGATTGTCATGATAGAAAATTCCTATTATAGAAGTCATTATAGAAAAAGCCATTATAGAAAAAGTAAAACTCTAGTAATCTTTAATATGCAACTTGCATTCTTTGTTATGAAGGCGTGGGTTTTTTTTAATGGATGGCCGCTCCAGGATGAAGTAACATGTATAATTTCTCATGTCTTTATGATTATTAATAAAGATGAATGTTTAAGGACCTAGATTTTATGATGACCTCAGTGTCATCCCTCTTCAGAGTAAATCTGGAATAATATGTGTGTCTCATTGCTTGTTCTGTATGCCAAATGATTTGTTTCCTCAGGATCTACCAAGCTAGGCCAGAGGTCATGGAGGCCTCTTGAGTGGACCTGGACTCTTGAAGGAGTTATTTGCAATTGTATGGGTTAAATATTTTAAAGTAAATTACTTTGTATGCAAGCTGCCAGTTTGGATGTTGATTATACCAGTTTTTATGGTATAATGTTGGTGATGGGTGGTTCGTAGGTTGCTAGGCGACCATCAACCGTTTTCCCAGAGGATGACAAGCAGACAAAACATTTCTGTAACTCTTATACAAGTTTTATATATGGAGAAAATTACAAAGCACTGCAGTGTTTGGGTGCTCTGTGTTTGTCTGAGATAATTAGTCTACCGAAATGTGTATATTCCATACACAGTATGAAGCTGATCCATTCTTGTCACGTGACTCGCGGTGTGCTCGCAGCATTCATTCAACTGAGTGTGTCTGGAAGGCACGAGCGCTTTACGCCACTTGCGCGCACAAGCCACACACCTCCATTGGAAATAACAAACTTGCGCAAACTCTAGAAAAGACACAATATGCGAATGTCATTTGCGACCTCCAGCAGTTGATCTTCTTGTACAGACATGCTGGATTCACCTGATTTTTTGTCAAATGGGTTGCGGATACATTCCTTGGCAGTTCGCGGGTCCTTCACTGGGCCTTTTCCCCATAGCAAAGAAACTTTCCAAAGACGTCTGTTTCTTACTCATTTTGCTGCTTGTGTGTTAAATGTGGGCGCTCAAGTGACCGAGATGTAAGCGAGAGAATACGGTCATTTTTCAAAATAAAAGATTTTCAAAAATAAAAGATCGTTCAGACTCAGATAATAAATAAAACAGAAATTATTAATGATTTCTTGTGCGGCCCGGTACCAATTGATCCACGAACCGGTACAGGTCCGCGGCCTGGTGGTTGAGGACCACTGTTTTAACCAATCAGTTTAAAACACCTCTATGTATGACACGGTTAATGACGTTATGTGAGAGTGTAATTGTTGTTGTTTTGAGATTGTAAGCAGAGCAGCCTACGAACTCTACGAGAGTGTTGAGTGTTGCTGGCTTCTGATGATAAAACTGCAAACTATCTTCAGTAAACTTTATTTTAATTGAATCTCTGACTCCAGCTCTTCTTCATCTGACAAATTGGTCATTTTTGGGTTAAAACGGTCAGTTCCCCTATACAGTTAACAGAGAGAATCTGCCCTCAACAAACAAAAAAAATGTAAAAAAAACTAATATATCATCCTAAACCATGCCCCTTACACACTACATCGGATAGCACATTTAAATATGCATCTTGTAAATAAGAATCTTACATTTTCTTATCAGAATCATTCCGATAAAAAAAAATGTGCTTGTTTTTCCTCAGTGTGCTTAAGGCCATAGATACAGTGAGGTGTAAGGTCAGAAGCAAGTACAGGAAATGTGAAATGTTTGGCAGAATAACACAATTAAGAATCAGTTATATTGTCAGGGCCAGTTATTTAGCTAAACTGCAGGTCAGCCGGACTGCGGGGAAGATCAGTGTGGACAGGCGTAGCGGAGGCTGCAATCAAGCGCACAGTAGACAAAGCCATGAAGTGAACAATAATGACCCAGTAATTATTGAGCAAGCTGTTTCTGGACGGCCGTCGGAGACACACCGGCTGAGCACACATTACATTACCAGCCTGCCAGCAAACACCATCCAAACAACCGACACCACGCCAGTTTACTGATTACAGTAACTAATCATAATGCCACCTGACTGTCCATGTCCCAGCGCTTTATGGTCCTAATGGCCATGGTCAGATCGGCGTATAGAACAACGACTGTAATGTAATAGAAATATGAAGTATTTTGCTTCCTTTAAATGATGTAAACAAAAAAAAAATAATAATAAATTATATATATATATATTTATATACACAGCAAATTTAAGTACACAGCAGAGTTAAATTCTTGGTGTTAAAGCATTTCAGAGTAAAGCGTTGACATCACAGAGTTAGGTTTTGATAAATGAATATAATCAGAGTTAGAAGCTGATCTGATCCAGTGCAAAATCAGGGAGTTAAAAGTAACCAACACTTGGTGGTGTTATTTCCAACATCCGGGAATTCATGCAGCTCCAGTCACTGAAGAATTTTCCGGATGCCATTTTCCATCGGAGTTTCAGAATAGTAACTGGTGAGTCAAACTACCTGATTGTTTGCATTCTACTGAGTTTCTCTAAGGAAATACGGTTGTAAATGTATTGTTAGGTTAATTACTTTAGAATGGAGTGACAATTTGAAACTTTGACGGTTCATTCGTGGTCGTGTAACTAACGTTCTAACTGCGTTGCTACTGACTTCTTTTCAATAATGTTTTTCTATATTCTCACGCGTACATAGTGCATATAAACATAAAATTTACATGTTCAACACTGTATTTCTGTCACAATAAATGCCATTTTGTGCATTGTTACCCATCTGTAAAATAAAATCAACACTTGTCCTTCAATTCGTACCGCCTAAACTAGCGAGGGGAATCCCTGGAGCCGCCTCCTCTGCCCAGATACTAACGGTACCACAGGACATTTTCCCTCGCTTTGGAGAGTTTCTGAAACATATCTGGTGAGAAAATCAACATATGCTTACTTGTAAACGCTTCCTGACTAGAAATATAATTGTTTGTTATTCGTGTATGTTAATTTGGTTATTTCAAACACCGTGACCATTTTAAACTGGTGGGTCATTCATGGCCATTCGCGTAAGCGACGTTAACGTTAGTTCATAGAATTATGTGATAATGTACTCTTGAATTATATTAAGTGCTGACAACTATTAACGTTGGAACATTAGTGTGTTTAAATGAAAGTTGAATAAAAGAACACTACACATTGTATTAAAAGAATTACACTCAACTCCAACATAAAATTCATTTTACACCAGGTGGTGTTACATTTTAGCTGCATTTTAACTCTGCCAAGATTTTAAATTAGCCCTATTGTAGGTGTCAATGTGCCAACACTTTTGAAATTGTTGAGGTAACTCTGTTGGGAGTGGACCCCATGAGAAACTTTCAAACTGTTGAAATTAACTTGTTTTGGCTCTCCATATTTTGCTGTGTAGGCGACTCATAACAACACAAACAAACAAAGAACAAAAAACAGGGCGACTTGAAACAACGCAAACACGAAAAGGAAAAAAGAAAGAAAAACAAAACAAATTGATACAAATAAATAAAATAAAAATACTAAAATACAAAAATAGTAAGTGAATAAATACAAAAATAATTGAATAATTGAATGAACGAACGAACGAACAAACGAACGAAAAACAGTGACTCGTAACAACACAAACTCAAACAGAAAAAAGAGCAACAAAACAAATTAATAACAATAAATAAGATAAAATACTAAACTACTAAAATAGTAAGTGAATAAATACATTAATAAATAATTAAATTAATGAATGAATACATAAATAAATAAATAACTGAATGAATGAATGAACAAAGGAACGAACGAAAAACGGGGCGACTCGTAAACGCAAACACAAAAAGAAAAATACAAAAAATAGTAAGTAAATAAATACATAAATAAATAATTGAATAATTGAATATTTGAATGAATGAATGAATGAATGAACAAACTAACAAAAAACAAGGTGACTCGCCAAAAGACAAACAGAAACAAATTAATAAAAATAAATGAAATAAAATACTAAATTACAAAAAATAGTAAGTATAAAAAATACATAAATAAATAATTGAATAAGTAATTGAAAGAATGAATAAATTAATGAATGAAAAACAGGGTGACTCGTAAAAACACAAACATGAACAGGAAAAAGAGCAAAACAAGTACAAAAACAAAACAAAAACAAATTAATAAAAAAATAAATGAATAAAATGAAAGTACTAAACATAGTAAGTACATAAATACATAAATAAATAATTGAATGAATGAATGAATGAATGAATGAATGAATGAATGAATGAATAACAAACAGGGCAACTGACGAACAGCAAAAAGAACAACAAAACAAATTCATAAAAATAAATATAATAAAAATTTAAAAATAATGATTGAATGAATGAATTAATGAATTAATGAAATAAAATAAAATAAAATAAAATAAAATAAAATAAAATAAAATAAAATTAAATTAAATAAATTCAGTTTTGCAGATAACCTCAGCATCAAGTTAAGACATAGGGGGTTTATTTAGACATTTTACACATTATAACATTAAAAACTAGCTGGCAATTACTTGCATAAGAAAAATAAACGTAAAACATCAAAAACAGAGACAAACATTTTTTTTTTAAACTATACGAGAGAACAAATAAATGAATAAATATATTTAGATAGAACATTTTATATTTAAATAAACTGAATTTTCACAAAAGTTACTCTTAAGTAGACCTATTACTTGCCTTTAATATGCCTTAGCTATATAAAACCACTTTTTTGATGCAGATACAAAAACATATAATATAATATGCACCGTGGCGCAGTGGGTAGCACGTTCGCCTCACAGCAAGAAGGTCGCTGGTTCGAGCCTCGGCTGAGTCAGTTGGCGTTTCTGTGTGGAGTTTGCATGTTCTCCCCATGTTCGCGTGGGTTTCCTCCGGGTGCTCCGGTTTCCCCCACAAGTCACAGGTGAATTGGGTAGGCTAAAATTGTCCGTAGTTTATGTGTGTGAATGAGTGTGTATGGATGTTTCCCAGTGATGGGTTGCAGCTGGAAGGGCATCCGCTGCGTAAGGCATATGCTGGATAAGTTGGCGGTTCATTCCGCTGTGGCGACCCCAGATTAATAAAGGGACTAAGCCGAAAAGAAAATGAATGAATGAATAATATACACTCACCGGCCACTTTATTAGGTACACCTGTCCTGTAATGGCAAATTTATAATCAGCCAATCACACGGCAGCAATGCAATGCATTTAGGCATGTAGACATGGTCAAGACGATCTGCTGCAGTTCAAACCGAGCATCAGAATGGGGAAAAAAGGTGATTTAAGTGACTTTGAACGTGGCATGGTTGTTGGTGCCAGACGGGCTGGTCTGAGTATTTCAGAAACTGCTGATCTACTGGGATTTTCACACACAACCATCTCTAGGGTTTATAGAGAATGGTCCGTGTTACATGGTCCCAGCTGTTTGCCGTGTCCCCCTTGACGTCATCATAATGTCTCCAATCCAGCTGCTGCCCCCGTGGCATAAAAGTGGTGACAGGACGCTACTCGCGAGGCCTGGGACACTTAGAATTTCTGTGTTGTGTTGTGTGTCAGTGAATCATTTCAATCCGTTCAGTCAGTGTGTTACAGTTTGGTATATGTCCGCTTGTGTTGTCTATTCTCCATTTGTCCACCGTCAGTTTTACGCACATTTGAGGTTGGAGAGTAGGACAGGTAAGAATGTCGCGCGACATACATTGTGCACATGTAGGCTTTGAACATCACGTTTGTTAGACACACTAGGTTAGGGGCGAGCTCTACCCGCTATACTTTTGTTTTTTCTGTTATCATAGTGTAGGTAAGGTAGTGCGTCAGAGACGTGAAGATTTTCTTTTCGATATTGATATATTTTTCTTTTGGATAGTTAGGTTAAAAGTTGGGTCAATAGAATAGGTTGTTTTGTTTTATTTACTTGCACTAAATAATGCCGCCCGCGTCTCATCTCTCCAACTCTCCCATAAACCTGTTTACATTTTGTGTCCCGTTTGTTGTCTGTGATTTTCAATATCTTTTTGTAAATATTTATCGTTCTATATATCTACATATTTTTGCAATTATTATCACTCTTTTCACTATTATCTTTTTTGTAAATAAAACTCACTTTATTGCATTTAGTTATTCATGGTATTTTGTCCCTCACTCGTTGATAT
This sequence comes from Danio jaintianensis, assembly GCA_903798115.1. NCBI lineage: Eukaryota > Metazoa > Chordata > Actinopteri > Cypriniformes > Danionidae > Danio > Danio jaintianensis. The sequence goes on from CAIGQV010019164.1 coordinate 5,070,272, forward strand.
TGTGTGTTTGCTTATGTGTTTCATCCAAAAATTTATGTTATTCTCTTTCCCCTTGACTGACCGTCTTTCAGAATGCAGAAGAGCATCTCTGAACACACAACATGTCCAACCTTGAGGCAGATGGGCTACAGCAGCAGAAGACCACACCGGGTGCCACTCCTGTCAGCTAAGAACAGGAAACTGAGGCTACAATTCGCACAGGCTCACCAAAATTGGACAATAGAAGATTGGAAAAACGTTGCCTGGTCTGATGAGTCTCGATTTCTGCTGCGACATTTGGATGGTAGGGTCAGAATTTGGTGTCAACACCATGAAAGCATGGATCCATCCTGCCTTGTATCAACGGTTCAGGCTGGTGGTGGTGGTGTAATGGTGTGGGGGATATTTTCTTTGAACACTGTGGGCCCATTAGTACCAATTGAGCATCGTGTCAACGCCACAGCCTACCTGAGTATTGTTGCTGACCATGTCCATCCCTTTATGACCACAGTGTACCCATCTTCTGATGGCTACTTCCAGCAGGATAACGTGCCATGTCATAAAGTGTGAATCATCTCAGACTGGTTTCTTGAACATGATAATGAGTTCACTGTACTTAAATCAGTCACCAGATCTCAATCCAATAGAGCACCTTTGGGATGTGGTGGAACTGGAGATTTGCATCATGGATGTGCAGCCGACAAATCTGCAGCAACTGCGTGATGCTATCATGTCAATATGGACCAAAATCTCTGAGGAATATTTCCAGTACCTTGGTGAATCTATGCCATGAAGGATTAAGGCAGTTCTGAGCGCAAAAGGGGGTCCAGCCCGGTACTAGTAAAGTGTACCTAATAACGTGGCCAGTGATTGTATCGTTTTACAGTAGGGTCAGACCGGAGTACATAACAGCACTGATTTTATTTTTTATATATATTCATTGAATTTACAAAACATTTTTAAGGTAAGTAGTTGCAAACAATTCATATGGGCTGAAGTTGAACATTACTAAATTGAATTTGTTTGTTTAAATTCAGCCCATATAAATTGTTTGCAACCACTTACCTTTAAAATTGTAAATCCAATGAAACATTTTTTTTTTCACATAAAGTTGTTTTTGTTGGCAGTCTGTGAGATTCCTTTAAATAAACACAAGAGCGACACTGTATTGTTGATGCAGAGCTATCAGTTTCGCCTCCTCCCTGTCGCAGATTTAATTTCCCGTTGATTATCCTTGCATGATAAATGGCGCAATAGGTCAATTAGTAAAATCTAGGATAAACAACAAAAACAAGCACCAAGCTATCTGCATATGTTTGGGTGGGCCAATCACACTTGGGAGTTAGTTACGCCTCATTAGAAATGCCATTTAAATGACTGTGCCATGAATTTTTTATAATGTCTTTAAGTTGCGTCTGTGTCCTTGGGTATAATACAGACGCGATCATCGGTCTGTTGAGAACTTTCGTCAACTCATCATGACTAATGGTTCATTTGCTGATGGTTGTGCTTATCGTTGTTTAGAACTCTGATCTGGCAAGCTCTGTTCTGATTGGCTCGATTCATAATGTTTCTGAAAGGGAGGTTTTTGGATGTGATGTATTGTTTATGGTTTCTGCTTTTGAGATTTTAATGGACTTTAAAGGACAAAGGTTTTATCAGTTCGAATGAAATTATTCTGGTGAATCGTTTTTAAATGAACATTAAATAAAGTGATTAGGTTGATGTGAATGTTCTTTTGTCACATGGTCAACATTTGATCTTTTGACACGCACGCACTGCACAGATATAGTTTCCCTTGTGGTTTAACCCACTGTAGGCTTGAATTTTGGGTATTTGGTATTTTGTGGGTTAAACTGAGTCTGACTCGATTCAATACAAATGAGCAAAAATCACATTGTTAAAAATAAAAAAATAATAAAACAAAACAAAACAAAATTAAATTAAATTAAAGTGACAAATAAAAATGGAATGAAAATAAATTAAATTAAATAATAAATTAAATTAAATGAAATTAAACAATTAAATGAAATTAAATTAAATAGAAAATAATACAAAAAAATCTAATTAAATCAAATGTTACTTAAAAAAAGAAAAAAACTTGTTTGTGGGTTAAACTTATTCTAACTGGATGCAATACAAATTACCAAAAAACACAATATTAAAATAAATAAATAAATAAATAAATAAATAAATAAATAAATAAATAAATAAATA
>CAIGQV010019164.1:5095870-5108281 GCA_903798115.1 Danio jaintianensis
ATAATAGCAGTAAACATAAATAAATAAATTAATAATAATAATAATAATAATAATAATAATAATAATAATAATAATAATAATAATACTTCTAAAATGTTAACAATGAAGATCAGATTATTTCATGATCCATTATACAGTATTCATAAATGTTTCTCTAATTTTTATTTTCACTGCATGTACATACATACATACATTCATACATGTATATACAGTATTTAACTGCTTTCATCCAGTATATGAAGTTTAACCAGATGAAATGAGTTTTGTTCCTCTTCACTTGACTAGTGTCTATACTCTTTGGCCCTAATAGGAGATAAGAAAGCTCACCACATAACATTTACTCAGAGAGAATACATGAAAGACAGAAAACACAGCAAAAAGAATAATTTAGTGAGGAAACTTCCGTACACATACATATACACACACACGCACGCACACACGCACACACGCACACACGCACACGCACACGCACACACACACACACACACAAAGACGTATATATAAAAATCTTCAAAAAAGCTCACAAAAAGCTCATATTCATAAAAGTTCTATGAATATGAACTTTTAATTGGATATGTGGTGCAGCTTCTTAAAATATTCAGACTTCGTAAAAGAATGTAAATCAGAGAAATTATTCTGCTTTTTTTTTTGCTTTCGTGCTCGCACTTAGATTCAAAGAGACGGATTTCTGAGTACCGAGAATGCCTTTGTTTTCATAGCCACTGTTTTAGACATCATTGAAGCTTTGAGGTCCTTTTGAAACAGCGTGATCCGTTAATTGAAGTGAAAAAAGAGAGAAATATTAGTACTTATATGCACACTAGCCATAAAGACAAAATCAAATAAATAAATAATACAGCAAGAAAAAAATTGATTTAATAACTATTATTATTATTATTATTATTATTATTTATTCATTCATTCATTTTCTTTTCGGCTTAGTCCCTTCATTAATCTGGGGTCGCCACAGCGGAATGAACCGCCAACTTATCCAGCATATGTTTTACACAGCGGATGCCCTTCCAGCAGCAACCCATCACTGGGAAACATCCATACACACTCATTCACACACATACACTACGGACAATTTAGCTTACCCAATTGACGTATAGCGCATGTCTTTGGACTTGTGGGGGAGACCGGAGCACCCGGAGGAAACCCACGCGAACACGGGGAGAACATGCAAACTTCACACAGAAACGGCAACTGACCCAGCCGAGGCTCGAACCAGCGACCTTCTTGCTGTGAGGCGAACGTGCTACCCACTGCGCCACCGTGACGCATTATTATTATTATTATTATTATTATTATTATTATTATTATTCATTCATTCATTTTCTTTTCGGCTTAGTCCCTTTCTGGGGTCGCCACAGCGGAATGAACCGTAAACTTATCCAGCATATGTTTTACGCAGCAGATGCCCTTCCAGCTCCAACCCATCACTGGGAAACATTATTATTATTATTATTATTATTATTATTATTGTTACAAAAGCTTATGATTATGTTTATATAGAGTTTAGTTTGTATATACAGTATAGAGGGTAAAATACATTTTTAAAATGTCAAGGGCTCTATTTTAATGATCTAAGCGCAAAGTCTATAGAGCATGGCACAAAAGCATTAAGGGGGTGTCTGAATTCACTTTTGCTGTTTTAAGGACAGAAAAATACGGTGTGCTTCTAACAGGGTTGTGCTTATTCTCTTAATGAGTTATGAGTGTGTTTTGAGCATAACGTGCATTAAACCAATCAGAGTCTCATCTCCCATTCCCTTTAATAGTCAGTTGCGTCGCACCATGGCACCAACAGACCATCTGCAGAACGAGGATGAAGAACAAGCGTCTTCCATTCAGCCTCTTCACTTTCTCTTTACTGTTACTCTTTACTGTACTCCTTTATATTCACTGAGTAAGGAAATGGTGGAAACTCACTCCACTGAAGACATCCATTAGTCTACATATTTAATTTAGTTTGTTAAGCGCAAAGATTTGTTTCAAAACATTCAGTTCTAATTTCCAGCAAACGAATAAATGAACAATAATAATGAAGAGTGGTCAGAAAACTGAGTTATATCCAAACACACGTCCTATTCTTATGCCCCATATGGTGATGCATACATCTCCAAAACCCGACAGGTGGACAAAGCTAAACTTGTTTTTATTTAAACAAATATAAATATGCATATAATAAATAATACTAATAATAATAATAACATTATACAAATTGTCATGAATAAACTGAAAAAAGCCCCACGAGGTGAAGACGGCATGGAGGCAGTGTTTTTTATATTTATGTAGAAAAAATATATATTTTTGTAACATTTTAAAGATATTAAAGATATTTGTGTATTGCTGTACATCCTGTGTGTATTAAGCATTTGAACCTGCATAGGCGCATAACTAACGCACTCTGCGCTGGACTTTAGAGCAGCTTTTAGTTGGTCAATGGCGCAGTCTATTTCTGTTTCTCAAAATAGCAACACGCCAACAATGTGCCTTAACACACCTCCATTTTAGACCAGCACACCCATGAGTCCACAAAGTGGCGCAAATGGATTCGCTATTTAAACAACATGGCGCAAAACATGAAAACTACAGTTTCACTGATCTGAAAATAGCAACAAATCGCACCAAACACGTCTTCCACCTTGTTGCGTCGGGTATATGATAGGGCCCCATGATTTTTCCTGGTAAATACATTTCTAAAGGAACTGTTGAAATGAAATTGTACCAGATTTTGGTAAAAACCCAAACAATCTAAACTTACAAATAACCCCCCATATTATGTATAATATCAATGGAGAAAGTATTAAATAAGGTAAGCAAAAATAATCATATTTCAAACCAAAAATAAATTTATTTTATTTTAAGAGAACAAAAAATGTAGTTAGTTAGTTAGTTAGTTATAGTTAGTTAGTTAGTGAGTTAATCTTTATTCATTTCCCAAAGGCAATTTGGCTGCAGCATACAAGCATGTCTCACATAATACACAAAAACACATTGTACAATACAAATCTACCCTAAATTTTAAAAACTTTACAACTGAGGGGATAAATTAAAATTTGAACTGATTTGTTTTAGTAATAGGAGCTCTGTGTACCAGAAGGGAGGAGATAAAACTTGTGGTGCGTAGGATGGGATAGATTGAATAGTATGGGAATCATCTGACAGCATACTCTGAGCTTTACTCAAAACTTGTCTATGGTATAACTGAGCCATAGTCACCTGTTTTCTCCCTGTTAGTTTTCCTCCTAGGTTCACAGTTCTCTTTAACACTTAGAGAACTGAACCAACAAAGCAAAGAAAAAGATAACAGTGACTGAATGTATGAACTGTAAAACATTGTTTATGTAAAACATTGTATATGTTGAAACACAGTTTACAACATATTATTTGCTACATTCGAATAAAGTGTTGAATTATTTTTTTTGAAAAAAAAAAAAAAACAGCCCACAATATGTTTATTTTGGTTTTATATTTACAATAGTGCATGGTAGTATAGTATAACTTTTGCATAGATCTGAACCAGTCTGGTCCAAACGAACTGAACAAAGACAGTCTAAATGAAAATGCAAATCCACTTTCTTGCTAAATGCTTATTAACTGTAGGTTTATCAATTTGCTGTGATTAATTATGATTAATAATACCAACATAATTTTAACCATCAGGAATTTGGTTTATCTTCAAATTAGTTTTTGTTTCTTTTTTTACTTGTAAAGGCTGATTTATACTTCTGCGTCGAGTGATCACCATGACCCACGGCGCTAGCTGGCAGTAGGTTTTTATGTTCCTCTGTGTCGAGTTTCTTCACGGTTGTTTTGTTTTTTCTGAACGCTACCTTAATGTACAAGTAGCTCAAACTCACTCATTTAGAGGCGGAAACCGGCGGACATGCAACAACTTTAATCGTAAGGTAAACACAAAACAAAAGTTTCCATCTGAAGCTCCTTCACAGGACTCTATACTTCTAAACAATCGCTCCATCAGGCTCGCAGCTCATACTTGTCACCGCTACCAAGCCGACCAATCATAGAGCATTCGCTACGCATCGCTGTGACGTGTAGTTACATTTTTTGAGAGGTGCGCGTCAGCCACAGCGAGGGCTATGCGACCGCGAGAAGGCTGCGCCGGACCATATGCGTGCGCTTGACACAGAAGTATAAATCAGCCTTAATCCTCAAACAACAGTGAGTTTGGCAACCACTCATAAATCTCGAGTGACCCCTAGTTTTTAGATATTTTAGATATTTGGTTTGCAGTTTGGTTTGCTATCTAAATAATTTGGTTTTGGTTTACTATTTCTCGAATTTTCAGATATTTGGACTAGAAACAAGACAAAAACTCAAAGTAAGAAAAAAATGTTCGCCCTCCTGTGATTTTTTTTCTTTCTTTTTCGAATATTGCTCAAATGATGTTTAACAGAGCAAGGAATTTTTCACAGTATTCCCTATAATATTTTTTCTTCTGTAGAAAGTCTTATTTGTTTTATTTCGGCTAGAATAAAAGCAGTTTTTAATTTTTTAAAACCATTTTAAGGTGAATATTATTACCCTCACTTCCTTAATTAACCTAATTAAGCCTTTAAATATCACTTTAAGCTGAATACTAGCATCTTGAAAAATATCTGGTAAAATATTATGTAATGTCCTCATGGCAAAGATAAAAGAAATCAGTCATTAGAAATGAGTTATTAAAACTATTATGTTTGGAAATGTGTTGAAAAAAAAAATTTCTTTCAGTTAAACAGAAATTGGGGAACATAAATATACAGGGGGGCTAATAAATCAGGAGGGCTAATAATTCTGACTTTAACTGTAAGTATAACAAATGCTGGATGAATGTAGAACATGTAATACTCTTGAGTTACAGATATAAGCAACCTAAGCAGTAAGCACGAGCCTTACTTGCCTTAGCACAAACCACTTGACAACTGTGTTAGCAAAAGATCGACGTGTTTAACATAACACGTTTGGAAAGAAATCAAATATGCGGGCAAGCAACCTTGACACGCGGGACGAGAACATGGATCTGCTTGGAAGATCTCCATCTCGCTTTGCTTATTTTTTTGCATCTCCAGCAGTGATGGCCTTGACCGGTCCTGCCCTTCTCCTCCAAAGGTACGCTTTGAGTGGGTCGCACCGTGGCCCGCTGGGGGTTTTCTCTCCTCCCACTTCCTTGGACATAAACACTATAGCTGAAAAGGTCGATTCCTTGGCTCTGAATACACAATGACCTGGTTTCCCTCCCCTGGTTGCCGGAGCAGAAACACAGTTGATCCATGGAGCAGGCAAAAGCATCTGGTTGAAGCAAAAGGAGTGGAGCAGATCCAGCCCGAGGGTCCATCTTATAACGGCCTTTCATCAGAACGGACGGATGCAGAGTTTGATCACGTGCCCCCGTATGGCATGCGGAGATACAACACCAACACACAGATGCTTAGCAGACAGTTATTCAGAGCGGAACTGGAGATGTTTGTAGGAAGGAGACAAGAGGAGCACATACACGAAAAAGTCGTGTATAAGCTTTGATTTTTTGCTAAATGTAAAATACGTTGCTCCAGGTACGTTTCGTTGCACGTTTCAGATGACAGATCCACTAGAGGGCACTGTCTAGATTTTTGCGATTATCTGAAATACTTTTCTTACGGTATGTTTTGTTGTATGTTTCAGACATACGGTACTGTGCAAAAGTCTCAGGCCCCCAGTTATATGTTATTTTAGTGAGGGTATAATGACATTACATATATTACTTCTCATTCAACTTTATTAAAATACAACCAGAAAATACAGGTTCTAGTTGGATTTTTTGGGGGTTTAATTGTTCAAACATATGAGAGAAAGAGTTAGAGAAAGATGGAAGAATAAATGAAAAATACTGGAGTGTCTGTCTTGGTTTGATCTGTATTTCTGCTAGAGCTGTTGTCAATATTGCCTGAATTGATTGAAAGTACAGACAGGTTATAATTTGTCATGTAATTCCTGCTAGAAAGCACCTAATTTGTAATAGTTTTATTTTTCAGCATGATAATGATCCCAAACACACTGCTAATGTAATGAAATCATCTTTGAAGAGAAAAGCAGTCATGAATAGCCATGAAATGGCATCCACAGAGTCCAGAGCTTAATATTATATGCAGTATGTATAGGCAATATTATAGGCAGTATGAGATTCACCTGGAGAGAAAAAGAAAGATAGAACATGCTAAATCTAAGGAAGAACTCTTAGAAATGCTGAAAGATGCTTGATATTAAATAGTACATCATTTCATAAAAGTTCAAGTTGTTGCTTGGTGCTAAAGAGGTCACGTTAAACACAGACTTTTGATGCTAGTCTTTTGATTTCAAAAGTCATTTTGTTCTGAATATTGTGTACATATTTCCCATATTTTCTGTTTGTATATTAAAGGTATATTTCACCCCAAAGTAATGGCCCTGCACTTGCTCCATACCTTTTAGATAGATAGATTTGTGCAAAAGTCTTAGGCTCCCAAATCTGGCGGTGGCCTAAGACTTTTTGCACATTACTGTATGTCCTTCTTGTACATGTCCACAGATCAACTAGCGAACCACTGATCTAAACCCTTTCCTAAACCCAACCAATAGTGTTTTCAAAAGCAAACGTAAGAAAAAAGTGCACTGAGACCACATAGTTTTACCTTGATTTTACATTGCTTTTGTTTCTTTTGTGAAATTGTGCTTCACTGGACTCAAACCCGTCACAAACTCCATACAAACAGAGCTACTGAGCAAACTGACCATGTCAGAAAAGTTGTCCATCACTCTCAGAAATAAAAAAACCCTTTTGTACTTTACAGCTGCACATTAGTACCTTCAGGGTACACTTTTGTACTTTTAAGGTTCACTTTAAAGTACTGTGAGGTACACATTTGTACTTTTTAGTGCTTCATCGAACTTGAACCTGAGTCACAAACTCCTAGCTAGTGAGCATACAGACCATGTCAGAAAAGTTGTCCAAAAGTGTGATATGATTTTCCAACAAATGGCAACAAACTCTTACATAATTTGACAAGAGACACTGTAAAAAATATCTGGTAATTTATAGTTTACGTATTTTCTGATTCATATATTTTTCCATTTATTTATGGTTGTGAATTGCATTATGGGATGTTGATCACTGCTCTGTCGACTTTTGATGTTGAAAATTCAACTCTACAGTTTAACAAAAGTGACTTTTATTGACATGAATCACAAAATATGGAAAACTGCTAATTTACGAATATTGTTTACAGTGTAGGTTTAACGTAAAATGTTTTTTTTACAGCCAAACATATAATTATATATATATATATACAATAACTTAATTATTGTGTGTGGTAATTGTTGGGGCAATGTGAACATGACTGTAATTTTTCACAACATTCTAAATCAAACAGCCAAACAGAACCTTATTGGCTCAAGACTTCTGGCCTCATTCATTATTGATTTTTAGCTGTAAAAAGATTTTATGCTTCCTGCAGCTTGCTATGCTGACAGATGTTGCAAACTGGTATTTTCTAATTATTTTATTTTTATGTATAGTCAAGCACACGTGTGTAGAGTAAGTAGTAGTTTTCCACCATTTGATATTCCTAGTCATTTCCCCTATTGGCAAATAAAACAAACTGCAGTAAAGAGCTTACTTTCCATATTCCAGAATACAGTGAATAGAAAGACACAACAGCTGAATTTCAGATACGATAATGGGGATTTGTTTTTTATTAATGCCAAACACACTGCACAGTTTTAGATGGTTTTCGATTTTTTCACTCATCAACAATTTTGTGGAAATTACGGACAACTGCCTAAAATCTCTTCTCATTCAAGTGAGTGAAAATGTCAAGTATCCAGCACTAGTCAATAAAGAAGATTATGCAGACATTTATGCCATCGATATGTATTGATCTGCAATTATATGTCCAAAACTTGTCATACTCTTAGAACTACTAATGAGAGTTACTGATAATTAGTATGACAAAAAAATACACCTTATAGCAGGGGTTCTCAAAGGTCTCAATTCAAAGGTCCAAATCTTCAAAGATCTGGAAAAATCGGATGTAACGAAACTTGATTTTTATAAATAAATCAACCGTTTAAAAAAAATATGTATTTTTTCATTTACAAACACATTAATAATGAGTGCAAAAGGGACAAAATGCCGATGACACTCAATTAAAGTGTCAGCAATCTTTATGAAGAAAAAAAAAACAAAAAACACACAGAGGTACCTGTAGGTCAAAAGATACAGAGCAATCGAAGGGTTCATTCACTGAACGTGTCTTTGCTTTTAAAAACATTAGACATCGCCTCATTAGAGAGCGCCTGTAAACAGAAACTCGCAACTGTTGTCCCACTTCCAAGCTCTTCTGATTGGTCCACTGCTTTGGAACTGACAGTAATGAGCAGCCCTGCATGTGAAAGTTAAAGATCTTTTAATTCGACATGACATCTAAAAATGCAGCAATTCAAAATACATGAGATGCAAGCATAATGGTCACACACATCTATCAATTCCGTGTTTACCTTGGAAATCAACAGAAAAGCAGCACATTGGAAAGAAAAATGTGTTCCATGCGAACTGAGAAATGTAACTGTATGTATTCCATCAACTGACTAAATTTTAGCTGACTAAACTTTGGTTTCATGGTGGCATTTGACATTTCTACATTTCACAACGTCAACTATTCATTCATTCATTTTCCTTCGGCTTAGTCTCTATTTCAAAGGTCGCCACAGTGGAATGAACCGCCAACTATTCCGGCATATGTTTTATGCAGCAGACACGCACGCACTCATGCACGCACGCACGCACGCACGCACGCACACACACACACACACACTATGGCCAATTTAGCTATTTAATTCACCTATAGTGCATGTCTTTGGACTGTGGGGGAAACCAGAGCACCCGGAGGAAACCCACACAAACACCAGGAGAACATGTAAACTCCACACAGAAATGTCAACTGGTCCAGCGACCTTCCTGCTGTGAGACGACAGTGCTAACCACTGAGCCACCATGCCGCCCCCAACTCCAACTATCTCATTACAAATCAAACAGAACTGTTTTGTGCTGGATTGGAGCAAAATGAACGCGTACCTCTCGGTCCAATCATCTTTCACTGTAAAAAATGCTGAGTTCCACACAATCAATTTGTGATCTCAAGAATTGTGTTGTTTCAGCTAATTTTAAATAAGTAGTTTGAACAAGCTGCAAAAATGTTATCGTCAACTTTTTTTTAATCTGGAAACTGACACCCATTCAAACGCTCACTACAGTGAAGAGTATCGACCAATTATGGCAAATATCATATGCTGACAGGTTGTTATGACAACAGCATCATGCAGGAAAACATTTGCCTTTGGTTTAATTTCGCATCATCGCCAAAAATAAAATAAAACATTAAAAAAACTCACAAGATTACAAGTTTAACATGCATTTTTCAAAGTAGTAAATCCACATTTTTAACCCCTTACACACAATTAAGCAATTACTAATTATTAGTAGTATTATTAGAAGTAGTTGGAGTAGTAGTAGTATTCATTAGAAGAAAGTTCTCATAGGAAAAAAAAATGTCAATAAACTGGTCAAAGCAACGCCTTGGATTCTGGAGGCTGTAAAAATGATGTGAAATAACACTCTGAATGTGCGATGAAAGAAGCGTGTGTTTCTAACAGAGCTGAAAGAAACGGTCCTGCTATGAAGGAAGTGAAACAGATGGAATGTGCATCTATAGAATGAGAAGGTGAGATGACGAAAGTAAATCCTCACCGCATGTCACGGATGAGCGTCAATGCCGTACGCTGTCGAGAGAGAGGAGAGAATGGCTGTATATGTTATCACTCATCTCCAATGCCTGCTTACACTTTCAGAACCGACAATCCAGGAAAAAAATAAACATCTGTCTATATGTTTAAGTCTGACCTCATGTGTTACAGTTTCGGAGTCCAAACTTGTATCGGATTATACAAAGAGGTTTAGCAAGTGATAATTATAATAATAATAATGCTTGCAGTGTGTTGCAATACTTTGAAAAAAATCCTGATTGAAAAATATCTAAACTGTTCAAATGGATACAGCGAGTCCAGATACTGTAGTCATGACATGAATTTGTAAAAGATTTGCTTTAATGTGTGATTTGAATAAACAGTGCTAATAAACATACTGTTTCTCAATTAAAAAAATGGATCCAGAAACATTAGTCCATACGTCACAACTTAATACATGGATTTTGAGATTGTGTTTTTTTTGTATTATTATTATAACTATTATTTTTACAATCTGATGTAACATCCAGAATGCACTTTTAATTAATTAATTTGTTTGGATTTTTTGAATTATCTTATAGTCATAAGACTTTTACAGAGGGATAAGTGCATATATACCTATAATATACCTGATTATATACAACGTTATTCTACAAAAAAAAAAACTACAAAAAATTTATAATACATATATATTTAAATTAGCCCCCAAACAAAAAAATCCACTGAATTAATTTTAGCTCATATTCACCAAACATATTAAATTGGGTTTAGCCAATTTATCAAACAGAAGTGAAATATTTGTGTTTGGCGAACAAACCTTGAAGCAAAAAACACGGGTGCGCATGCACGTGAGTGAGACCGAGAGCCATTGGTTTAGAAGGAGCAGATTCAAATTCCAACGGAGCAACGGCAGAAATCTGACGAAACATCACATTCAGATGGCTTTTTCTTCAACAAAGTTATGGTGAGTACTTAGTTCTGTATTTATTAAATCATTTAACCAAGTGCAAGTCTCAGTAATTTTGACATAAAAATCAACAGCATGGGTATTATATATATATATCTTCTAATATACATTTTTATGGTTTTCGCAGTGTTTTCTGAATTATTGAGTGATAAAAAGAGATTCTCTTTGAAAAAAAAAAATTACTATAATATGTCAAAATAATAAAACAGATCTGAACCTGACTTCATCCAATGTAAAAAAAAAAAAATTGGTCAAGAAATATATGCAAATTAGAAAAGTAGGCCTAATTTTGATATTTAAACGTCTCATTTTAGAAAACTCACACTTTACTTGTTTCCAACCTTTAGGAGTTTATTTCTTCTGTGGAAGACAAACTAAATTTTGTTGAAAAATGTTGGCAACCTGTAACCATTGACTTCCATAGAATGTGATTTTCCTTCAATGTAAGTCAATGGTTTCTTCAAAATATCTTCTTTTGTGTTCAGCAGAAGAAAAAAAAAATTAAGTCTTAAAGATTTTGAACCACAGTCAAAAAAAAAAAAAGATGTTTGCTGCTTGTTCAAACTACTTATTTAAAATTGAATTATTGAGTTTTTTTTGGGACAGCTTAATTGTTTTATGTTCAATCCACTTAAATTAGTAAAAAGTTAACCTAATCGATTTGAGTTGGAACAACATGAAGGAATTGTGTGGAACCCACCATTTGAGAGAGAGTAAACAGTTGAGTTGGGTGAACTATCCCTTAAACCTTTTTTAAGTAAAGTCAACTAATTGCAATTTAGTGTATAAGATTGTTTTAGGTTTACTTACTACGTACTTATTTATTTGTTTTACCCTCTACCATGTCTTGTCTAAAATACAAAGGAAACAAAAGCACATCTCCGAGTCTCCAGACCCACATTCTCCGGCTGTGTTTCAATAAAGCGTTAATCCCTCAGCAGGAGCCTGACGCTCCGACTGCAGATTTGATGATAATGCCACGTATTGTTCTAGCATTACTTTCAAATCTTCTATTTACTTTATTCATTATCTCTTTCATTTACTACCTTGGGAAGCTGGCAGGAATATTGCTAATTATGAATTTTAATAGGATTAGCGGATCTGTTGCCATCATCTCTTCAGAGTATTGTGCAGCCTAATTCATTCAGGAGAGAGACGATTAATCAAGCGCTGTGACTTGTGAGTGTTACGCTTCATAAAGTTGCTGGGAATTCATCGCCCGGCTCATTTTATTCTAATAATGTCGTTTTGTGAACCTGCGCTGGAATGTATAATACGAGATGCCATTAGTCGCAAGTTCGACCTTCACATCTGCCGGCAAGCAAACTTCTTGTTGGGAATAATTAATATTTTACAGCAGCCGCTTTATCAGCTCTGATAGCATCTCTCAACATGCAGACGCTCTTTGTTGAGAGATGCAGCCATTTATCTAATGGATCGCTGTGTGTTCCAGGAAAATGAAATAGATATAGGCGTAAAGGTCTATGAAAAGTCACAGGTAAGATAGCAAGAATTATGGCAAATCGCAGTCTAACTTCTCCGGAGGACAAAAGCTTAATCTCTTGAAGTTCACGGACACGGTGTAGTACATTTCGATATCACAACAACCTTTTCAAATGTTTTTTTTCCCTCTCTTTTTTTCACATAGGAAATGTAATATATATATATATATGAAAAAA
>CAIGQV010019164.1:5111181-5121151 GCA_903798115.1 Danio jaintianensis
TAAATCTAAAATAATTTCAATTAGATTCACGACCTGGTGTCACTCAACCAGACTTGTTCTGCCACAAATCTGCCAGACTGACATGTAAAGTGACCAGAAGTTCAATCACAGCAGGCGACTTTACGAGCATACAAATCTGACAGCAGTGAAGATTCAGTTTTGTTCATTGATATTCCATATGGAACATCTCACAGAACCATACCAGCCTCTACTTAATACAAAACAACTGGAAAAAAGTGCAGAGCAGCAGAAGATGTGTGTGTGTGAGTGAGCAGAAGTGCTTTCATGTGGTTGTGTGCGTTGAGATGTGGACTAAGTTAAATCAGAGCAGTTAAAGCCGCGGGGATTTTTGCAGTGTTGCTCCAGGGACCCGCTTCTCCTCTCAAAGAGCCTTGTGTTTCAGGTGCGAGACTGATGTTGAAGAGCTGTGGGGGAGCTTTAAGATCTTTGCCAAACGCCGTCTACCTCTCCATACTCTCTCAACTCACACATGTACAAAGTGAGCAGCTTTGATAGAAGACAAAACCTGCTAAGCCCATGGTGAGGTGTAGAGAGAGAGATACACTGAGAAACACTGCCTCGACATCATCATTCACCATCACTCCATGATCATCATATTCATCCGCATACAAACAGACAAAAAAGAAAGATCTGCAGAGTGGATGGCAACATCAACAGCCTGAGGTATCAAGACATTTGTGCTGTCCATTACATTACAGACCACAGGAGAGGGCAAATTCTTCAGCAGGATAGAGCTCATTCACATACTTCAGCCTCCACATCAAAGTTCCTGAAGAAGGTCAAGGTGCTCCATGATTGGCCAGCCCAGTCACCAGACATGAACATTATTGAGCATGTCTGGGGTAAGATGAAGGAGGAGGCATTGAAAATGAACTCTGGGAGTCCTGCAAGAACGCTTCCTTTGCCATTCCAGATGACTTTATTAATAAGCTATTTGAGTCATTGCAGAGATGTATGGATGCAGTCGTCCAAGTTCATGGGAGTCATACACATAATTAATTCATTTCCCACTGCACCATGACTTTATATTCTATACTGTACATTATTGCTGTTAAGTGACAAGACTTTGTCTAAGCAAAGTCAGACCTTACTGTCCTAATTACATAATTAAAAATCAAGGCATGATCATATTTTATTTTGGTAAAATAAGCGTAATCTAGAAGCCTTTGCCTTTCATATAAGCCACTTCTGATACCAAATAATCAACTACAAGTCAACTAGAAACTTGGATAGGCGACAAGACTTTTGTCAGGCAGTATGTATATATCACACAAGTAGCAGTGCGATATGGCTGTATATTGACACTGGTTGGAGGCGTGCGTTGGCTCGAGGCCGCAGGCAGAGTGCCTTAGTGTCTCACCAGTGACGATATAAAGCCATATTGCACTGCTACGAGTGTGATATTGTGTTTATACAACAGTTTGATGGCATAATTGTGTATATAAAAAAGAAAATCAAGCACGGAGTGTCTCAAAAACCATTTTGTAAGAGGAACTACTTTCTTCCGCCATTCATACACATCTGCAGCTGACGGTCAGAACATCAGAAACCGTTGCTAATTCACAAACGTCACTTTAGAACTAATATTTGAATGATTCTCTTGCGTAAAGTCTAAAATGATGACAAAACAGATGATTTTGCTCACATTTTAAGATTATAAGTCTGAACAGCATGAAATGCCATCAGTCTACAGAGATTTCGCAGTATTTCTCTGTTGCAATTATTTATTATTTATTATCCTTCCTTATTATTATTTATTAATTGCGATTTCCGCAATAATTAACCCCGAAAAAGCCAGAGCAAAGCAAACACTACCAGATTACTATGGTATAAATACAGCACTACAACATACAAAAGAGAGAGATCGACTTAGAATGTCACTTACCTGTTCTGTAATGATTTGATCAGCTGTAGTTTGAAACGTACGCTGAAAAAATGCAGTTTTTCTCCCCTAAGGACTTATTACGTGGTCTTTGTCGCCATCTTGTGGCGGAACATCAACCGTCTTTGCTCTGCTCAGTATGACAGGCTGGCCGCCAACATGCTGAATCTCCGAAATGATGAGTATTTAAAATAGGCACTGTCCTTATAAATAAACTGCATAGTTGCAATCTAAACAACTAAGTTCTCATTTAAAAAGCCTCAAAATTATATTACGTTGTCCAACAGCTTCAATATTTGTCAAACTGTAGTCCTCTGCTTGCCACTCGTGTGGGCGGAGTGGGCAATTATGGAAAAGACACCTTGGCGCATCACTGCCAAGGACTACAGAGTCAACATTGACTGTCCTTCCGACATCTGAGAGAGTTACATTGTGGAGAAGCTCCAAAAAAGCATACCACCCAGACTGTTGCATGCCTAGAGTGAAGCATGAGGGTAGATCAGTGATGGTTTGGGCTACAATATCATGGCATTCCATAGACCAAAAATCACCCGATGTCATGTGCTCTAGCACCAAGACCATTGTCACAGTTGTCTGGTAATATCATATGTTGTCATGTGATTTTGTTTTAACAGGTGCACATAGAGAATTTGTACAGTATAATGGAAATTCATTATTCTGTCCGAACTGAGGCTTGATTAGACAACATTAATTGACAAACCAATTCAAAAGATTTAGAATTGTTGTTTTATTCATTCTAAAAACGCCAAAATTTGTCATTAAAGTGGTTCAATGTTACTGCCTTCAGAACTTTCTTGAGCGTCTGCCCTCCAAACAGTGTCTCATGTCTCTAAAAGCCATCGTTCATTCATTGCATTTCCTCTTCATCGCAAGTCCTATTTATTATATAAGAAAAAGGACTTAAAAGGCTTATCCTACCGCAGAAAATTACATTTATTTATGTATTTATTTAGCACCAGTTTATCAAGAAGTTATGATTTTGTTCTCTTTGACTCATTGGATTAAAAAACAATGCCTTATTTGCAAATGTTTTATGCAATATTCCAGTTTTAAGGGTGGAAACATAGCTACTGATTGGAAAGAACACCGCAGATATCAACTAAACATCGAACTAAGCAGTTTGGATGGAGTCTAAACTTATTTTTACATCTGATCAAAGAATCAAAAATAACTTCTCTTCAACACAACAGCAGCATTGTCCTTTAGCTCTCCTGGGATCACAACTTTCTGGAAGCGCTGTAATGTTTCTCGCCACTTAGGCTGCGAGAGTAACAATTAAATAATGCTAATGTATTGCGTATGCCCTCCAAACACCGCAGCCTCTCGTCGAATTTTAGGATTGTGCTGCAGTGGCCTATAATGCGGTGAAAAATGGCTTTCCATCATGAGTTAATCTAAACATAGCGGCTTACGTAAGAAAGAACAGCACTCGGAGATCTTCTGCTGCAAAGCCAGGGACTTATTGCTATTCGAAAGGAGAATAAGGACATTATTCAAACAAATCAGCAATGGAAATCATGCAAATATATGCAAGGTTTGCATTCGTACATTGGGCACTAAGATTAATAGACATAAAAAGTACGCAGTTTCTTTTTGAAGAAAAGTGTAAAAAAAAGGGGGGAAATTATTAAGGAGCATCTGATGATGATTCACAGCGTTTGCTTTTTTCGTGTTTGCATGCAATCGTGGAAAAATTTACAATTTGTGTCAGCAACGTTTAACAAAAATTAAACAAAACAAAGAAAAATAAATATTAAATGCCCGTCAAATGAATGTCATCATATGCCAATTAATTAATTTCCATTAGTTCTGTTTATAAATATTATGAAGGTAATACTTAGAAAAAGGTGTCAAAAGTATAATAAAAATATAAGATCGTTTTAGCCAAGAGTTTTCAAAAAACCTGAAAAAAAAGTCTTGTCACCTATCCAAGTTTTAGGAACAACAAATAATAACTTGACTTCTAGTTGATCATTTGGTATCAGAAGTGGCTTATATGAAAGGCAAAGGCCTCTAGATTACGCTTATTTTAATGATTTAAAATAAGCGTGATTTGATTATTAATTATTTAATTAGGACAGTAAGGTCTGACTTTGCTTAGACAAAAGTCTTGTCACGTAACAATAATAATGTACAGTATAGAATATAAAGTCATGGTGCAGTGGAAAAAGAGTTGATATTGTGTATGACTCCCATGAGCTTGGACGACTGCATCCATACATCTCTGCAATGACTCAAATAACTTATTAATAAAGTCATCTAGAATGGCAAAGAAAGCGTTCTTGCAGGACTCCCAGAGTTCATCAAGATTCTTTGGATTCATCTTCAATGCCTCCTCCTTCATCTTACCCCAAACATGCTCAATAATATTCATGTCTGGTGACTAGACTGGCCAATCCTGGAGCACCTTGACCTTCTTTGCTTTCAGGAACTTTGATGTGGAGGCTGAAGTATGAGAAGGAGCGCTATCCTGCTGAAGAATTTGCCCTCTCCTGTGGTTTGTAATGTAATGGGCAGCACAAATGTCTTGATGTCCTCAGGCTGTTGATGTTGCCATCCACTCTGCAGATCTCTCGACGCCCCCATACTGAATGTAACCCCAAACCATGATTTTTCCTTCACCAAACTTGACTGATTTCTGTGAGGATCTTGGGTCCATGCGGGTTCCAATAGGTCTTCTGCAGTATGTGTGATTATTGGGATGCAGTTCAACAGATGATTAATCGGAAAAATCTACCTTCTGACACTTTTCCAAATGATCAACTAGAAGTAAAGTTTTTATTTTCTGTTGCTCTTACAACTGGGATTGATGACAAGACTTTTGTCAGGTAGTGTATATATGTATATATTTTCTTTTTGACTGAGCAGAGCTGCAAAGGAACGGCTAAGAAGAAACTATATTAATTGCAAAATACTTTAATAATAAAAGGCTCAAAATGTAAGATATGATTTATTCAATTATCCACAAACCACTACAACAGAGTTATATATTTTCCTGATTATGTACTTTAATAATCCCAAATGTTTCGTAGAATGTTCAAATCCAGAAACAATTGTGATTTTAAATAGTGAGATAGAAGTAAGAAGTAATGAAGATCACAATTCCAATGATTCCACAATCAGTCACGCCGTCATCAAAATAAGCCTTTGTTTGTTGTGACTACAAGCCCTCTAGGGGTGGAAAATCACATATTGTGCCTTTAAGGTAAAAAATTAGGTTCAACCAAAACACACATACACACGCACACACACACACGCGCACGCACACACGCACGCACGCACACACGCACGCACGCGCGCACGCACGCGCACACACACACACACACACACACACACACACACACACACACGCACATATATATTGTATTGAATATGTATATGTACCTGTATATATATATTTTCCAGAATTGAAGCATAATTAGAGTACAGAAATATGAGTTGTTAAGTTCTCAAAGACTTTGCTGAGATAGACACATGACCCCACTTAATGAGCTGAAGTGCCTTTACATAAGTCTATACTTATCTGGAAACTAAAGAAATCAAAGTGACAAAACATTAAACACACTTTCATAAAGTTATCTTATGCACGTATCAAACCCACACTATGAGCTCTTAATATACAAAGAACATTTACTTGCAAAAGAAGAGGTTGAAAGATTAGTGTACTGCTGAGACTAACTTTAATGGCAATCGTCAACACAAGATGCAAACCTGCAACGTTCAGTTTGGGTGTAAACATTTAGTACAGTGTGTCACATACAGCACATACTATTAATTGAAAATATGCCTGCATTTCTGCAAAATACGTTGCTCTGGGTACATTTTGTGGTACATTTCAGATGTCAAATCAACTAGAGGGCGCTGTCTACATTTTTGCAAATCTGAAATGCATTAAATGCATTATCGAACGTTTTGTTGTATGTCCTTCTTGTACACATCCATTGTGTCACATACAGCACATACATTTACAGCCCAGGCTAATTGAAAATATGTTCCTCAGCCTGCATTTTTGCGAATGTAAAATATGTTGCTCCTGGTACATTTTGTGGCACATTTCAGATGTCAAATCCACTACTCTACACGACTAATCCACTGTCTACATTTTTGCAAATCTAAAAATACACTATTTATGGATCATTTTGTTGTACGTCCTTCTTGTACACATCTATGAGAATGTGGGGCTTGATATACAGCTCACCAGTGAACTTTTGTCCTAAACCGTTCCCTAAATCTAACCAATAGTGTTTTCAAACACTATTTCAAAAACATGTACTTTTACATTGATTTTACGCTCTGCATCACAAGTAAAACACTGTACAAGGTAAGCTACCGAGCAAACTGACCATGCTGGAAAAGTTGCCCATACGGAGACAGTTTAGTGAGGCAAACGTAATCCATTACAAATCATATACACCTTTTAGATGTTTTGTGGCATTTATTTGGTGTTGTTCAAAGTACTGCACAAAAACAATCCTTTATTCATCAATAATATGTCCCTGTTGTTGTGAATTTCTAAGACGAGACAAAACCAGGGAGGCTTTCAGGTATCTTCAAAACAGAATCCTTTAATAAGGACTCGGCATAGCTGTGGCGTTCATCGAAAGATCTCTCCACTAGTGCAGCTAGGCACTCAATATATACATTTTTACAGACAGTGATACATATAGGTGGGGACAAACTTAAACAAAGCATGCAAATGAAGTGTTGTTGTCAGCAGGGTAAATTGCATCTCCAGCCCCGATCTCATCAGCATATAAGTACCCATTCATGTTACATTTTAGCATGAAAACAAAGCGTGCAAATTAAGTACTGGAGTCAGAACCTGTCCTGCCACTTGACCAGCTCAAAAGTGTTAAATAGCCATTTGTTAGTCAATAGACACAACTGACAATTTGCATTACTTTGGAGACATGTTCCTGTATTTTACATATAGGCTCCCTCAGAATGCATTTTACAATGTAATATATATATTTAAAGAAATTTGTAATCTTTCAGTGTAAATATCATTAGTTTGAAAATGAATATGTATGTTGGCATTAAACTGACCCACATCATTAATTTTACCTAGAAACTGCAGTCAAACTTATTTTTGCAGTTTCTCAAAAATATAGGCTGAAGCACGTATTGCCAATGAGCCTGTGTACTCTGATTGCATTCTAACTGATAACAGATTTTGCAATTTAAATATTTTGTTTATGCTGTCACTCAATGAACCTTATTAGAAAGCATAGCCACTGTTTAGCATGCTAAGCTAACATAACACTGGACAGAAAAGAAAAAAAAACACAGCAAAAAGTCAATTCAGTAATGGTAGCAAATGTATAAATCTATTAAAGTAAGTAATTAAAGTAAGTTCGGTGCAGCTCAGTCCAAACATCACCTGAGACAATTTTGGAGTGGAGAAAAAAAAGAGATTGGAAATGACAAATGGATGTTGTAGTATAAAAAGCCTGTTCAAAGTTCTTGTACCTCCAGAACCTTACCAATTATTGTCTTTCTAAAAAAATCACCAGTTCTGTTATTACCTACCGGTCCTACTGCACCCAACCCGGTCTGAGCTGGGATCGAACCGGCGATTCTTTGTATGGGAGTCGGTTGCTGTTGCTAGAGCACCTTTTGAGTTCAGAGGAGTGAGGTTTACCTGAATAGCACTTCACTATCTGGCCTCCATTACACTCACCCCCTAAACCTCACTCCCATCCCGGACGAGCCCCCACATGTGTCCCACTGGTCCTACTGCAGCCAACCTGGTCTGAGCTGGGACATGTAACCCACCGTTCCTACTGCACCCAACCCAGTCTAAGCTGCGATCGAACTGGCGATTCTTTGTATGGGAGTCAGTTGCTCTAACAAGAAGGCTAAAGACCATGACCTATAGCGTAGCGTCTGTCTCTAGAGCACAGTTTGAGGTCAGAGGAGTGAGGTTTATCTGCATAGCACTTCGCTAGCTGGCCTCCGTTATGCTCACCCCCCTAAGCCTCACTCCCATCCCGGACGAGCCCTCACATGTAACTCACCGGTCCTACTGCACCCATCCCAGTCTGAGCTGGGATTGAACCGACGATTTTTTGTATGGGAGTCGGTTGCTCTAACAAGGAGGCTAAAGGCGTCTGTCACTAGAGCACCTTTTTGAGGTCACAGGAGTGAGGTTTTACCTGCATAGCACTTCACCAGCTGGCCTCCGTTACATGTAATTCAAAACTTATTGCAATTTTCATCACAGTGATGGACAGGTGGTTAATCTGATCCTTAATAGCAACAAAAAACTAAATTTTTCATACTTCATGACATGTACTGTTCACAAATTGGGACAAGCCCTTAAATCATGGATCTGATGAATCATAACAAGTTTTGTTTCAAATAAACGTCATTAATTTTGCAACACCATAACTTATAAAATATATAACACTCTATGTATATCATCTTACCATTTATTTTAATTTCTTTTTCCTTTGGATTACAAGGAAGGTTCAGCATGGTATCATCATATAATTATCATCATGGTATCATCCTCATATAATTCCATTACAGATTCAAAATACACCAACTAATTAAGCTGAAAATGGAAAAAATTCACAGACTCATGATGTATTACCATTACTTGGAAGCAATCTGTCTGCAGCTAATTTCAGACACATCAGAACCAAGAGGCTTCTACCCAGAAATGCCCTGTTCTTCTGGGATGTATGGTAAACATCTGCTGATATGGCCTAATGCTAAGGTCAGGCCAAACTTAACAAAGCGCAAACTGTTGCCGAGCAACAGCAGGGATCAGCAGAACTGCTCTTCAGAGAACACGGTACGGTAAACAGAGAAAAAAAAAAAAAAAAATCCTACCTGCTCTTGATTCACCTCAGAGTAAAAACCCCAGTCACTACGGTAAACCTGAAAAGGATACGACCAGGCACGACCGGCTTTCGGTTGACTAGGGCGAAGGACAAGTCCGTCTTCAAAAACACAGCCGAGGACTTTATGATGTGCTGCCCGAAGCGAAACGTAGCCATAGTGGATCATCAATTTCTGTAAGACACTGAGACAGGGTTTAACGGTCAAAAACAGTTAAGAAAGTGTTCACAACAAAGAAAAGGACAAATATAAAAAATAAATAAAAACACATGAGCTAGGTTTTAACTTTGTATAGATGTTTATTTCAAAAGATTAATAATAAATAAATAAATCACAGAATATTCAAGGAAATGTTTAGTTTAACGTCCCTGAAAAAATGTCAAATAGAAATCAAGTGTTTTCCTTATACTTTGAATGTGTTATTTCTCAAGGTGCAGTTTTTGTTGTCAAGCAAATATAAAATTTTGAAATATCATTAGGGTTTTCGAATGGTCATGAGAGTCTTCTCATGTGTGTTATTTGCATCATTTGACTTTGATTAAAGTTGTTAAAATTACTTTTTTTTTTCTTTAGATATGTTATTAAGCATTTGTAGTAAGCTAACAAGAGAAAAAGTTTTATAAGTACTTACAAAGAAACTCCAGTTAGCACACTTAAAAATATATGAATAAATATAAACAATACATATATATATATATATATATATATATATATATTATGATGTGATGTGGATTTATGGGAACAGATCCACACAAATGAATTACAACCACCATTATTAACCATTATTTATATATTAATTAATTATTATTTAATTAATTATATATTCGTTCATTAATTCATTCATTCATTTCCTTTTCGGCTTAGTCCCTTCATTAATCAGGGGTCACCACAGCAGAATGAACCGCCAACTTATCCAGCATATGTTTTACGCAGCGGATGCCCTTCCAGCTGCAACCCATCACCGGGAAACACCCATACACTCTCATTCACACACATACACTACAGACAATTTAGCTTACCCAATTCACTTATACAGCATGTCTTTGGACTGTGGGGGGAACTGGAACACCCAGAGGAAACCCATGCTAACACGGGGAAAACATGCAAACTCCACACAGAAATGCCAACTGACCCAGCCGAGGCTCGAACCAGCGACCTTCTTGCTGTGAGGCGACAGCGCTACCCACCGCGCCACCCTTA
>CAIGQV010019164.1:5183002-5206857 GCA_903798115.1 Danio jaintianensis
AAAGAAAGAAAGAAAGAAAGAAAGAAAGAAAGAAAGAAAGAAAGAAAAAAGAAAGAAAAAAGAAAGAAAGAAAGAAAGAAAGAAAGAAAGAAAGAAAGAAAGAAAGAAAGAAAGAAAAAAAGAAAAAAAGAAAGAAAGAAAGAAAGAAAGAAAGAAAGCTAATGTTGCTCAGATCCTCAACTGAATTGCATCATGTGCGCTGTAAAATCTATAAAATATATGATTTAATTTAAATGAAAGTTAATTTAATTAATTTAATTTAAAGTGGAATGTGTTTCAGCAAGTTATCACATACAACAATACATAAATACTATATCAAAAAATAAACTACAGGAAAACTGAAAATGTTATGTAATTAAGTAATGATATGACTAGCAGGAGATAAATAAAAAAAATAATAAACCTGTACTAAAAATAAAACCGGAATCAATTTAAATCAATTAAATTGAAATAGTTAACGCCGTTTATATCCTGACCGTTAATTTTCACACTTGAATTAGAGCGGAATGAGCAAGTAATGGAGACTGAATTGAATTTCAGCAGACGGAGAATCGTATTTAAAGGAGAACGATTCTCATAACACAGATTGTGATTTAATTGAGATTAGCTGCGTGCACTTGCTTCCTATCAAACAATTTAGCTAAATAAATTTCAAAGTGGAAAATGAATGTGCTTCAGCGAATTCTCATTCGCATACGAATAAAAAAAAAAATCTAATAAACACAATTTAAACAAAAGAACGGAGATGAAAAGTGAGGTTTAGTACTAATTAGCCATCCGATATGAGGTCAAACCAACCTTTCTTGTTCTACAAGGATGATTGCAACTCGCAGAAACTGAAAATTGGTTCGGAAGGAAGAAAAAACTCCTCGGAGAGTAATTAATGATTTTTCGTGATCCTGCCTTGAAGGTGGAACTTTCTAAATTGCATCTCTAATCAGTATAAGCACTGTTTGTGTCAGCAATAACTGCCTTCAAATTAGCAGTTCTATCATCATTAGAGCTCTTTCCCATGATGTCTGTGACACCGATAGAGATCAAAGCCAAAAGGCTGCTTTAAACGCGTACTGTGTCCTTGGAGATGATCTTTTATCAGCCTAGAGAGCAGAAAAATTGGGTATAAAGGTGTAGGTGGAAAAAAAGAACAAAGCAACGTGGAAATGAACAACACAAAACAGCGTAATAAAGCTGCTGGGTAGGTTTGCAACAGCTGATCGTAAGTTCTTTCTTAAACTGGAATGCAAAGTCCACACTAGGGGCTTAGTAACTACTAGCTAGTTTGTAACTAAATTTGTTCTCGCTTCGGTTGCACCACATGTTCCTAAGGCAAACCGTAGTTAGTAGGTCGTAAGCTCTCCGTAAAGTCATGCGTAGTCGCATTGAATGACGTAATATCCAATAGAAAGCATTTAAATCGTTAAACTGCTTTAAAAATCTGCAACTACTACAGCTATATATAACTGTCCTATGAAAATGAAATTATAAATTACATTTTTATAGTACATTAAATTACAGTCAGTCACTAATAACAGACGACACACACACCTGCATCGCGAGCCGTGAATGCACGCGAAATTGAACGCACACAAAGTTATCAAAACATTAAACTTTAATTTGTTTTTATATCCTACACATGAAAGAGAAAAGAGCAGGGAGAATAACTCAGTTATGAAGAAATTCTCATTTTAATTGATGAATACAATTAACACAAAACACTCATTGAAAGAAAATTTAACTCTTCTTTCATGAACCGAAACAAATGCCAGATTTGGGAGGAAAATAAGGCTGTGAGTAGATCATTTTTTATTATGATCGTGAGCTCCTCTATGTAAACTAATCTCTTCGTCGTCTCTTTTCTACCCTTATACATGGGGGGAGGCTGCCGTAAATAATTAGTTGGAACGAAGCGTTACGTTTAAACTAAGTTCAGTGGTGCAACACAAAAATATTTAGTAATGTGTAAGTTGTAACTTAGTGTCCCTTTAAGTCACAACTAGGCTACGTTTGATCTTACGCACTGCTGGTGCAACCGGCCCCTGGAAACTAAAAAAGTGTGAAAGGCTTTGGTTTGACTGTATAACTTAACCAAAGTAGAGAGAGAGAGAGAGAAAACAAAAAAAAACTTTTATTTTGTAAATAGTATTTTCCAGGACAAAAAAAAAAAGTCTAATCAAATCAAAAGTAATTTGTATTTAAAGTCGCAATGAAATCAAAATTTACTTTTCATATTTTTTTATATGTATATAGTAGTGCTTGTTATAAATGATGTATCTGTGCACTTCATTATTTTGTATAAATTAATTTGCCCTCATAATCTTTAATCAAATATCATAACCTTCTCCCCCCACCCCAAATGACTTTTCTTAACTTCTGGTCACATGGAATGTGTTTTGGGCGGGGCTATCAGGGTGAATCTTGTTTCTGCCTTGCTTTCGTCCATTCATCAATCTTATTTTGCTAGCAGCGCCCATCTTTCAACGACTCAATCGACTCAAACCACCTGTGGCAGGGACAGTAACAGTAGAGAGTGGGTTTGGAGACCGGCGGCTGGAAAGTAGGTCAATTGGAGTTATGATTAACACCTGTTTCTTCTCAGTGATTGGGTCGGAGAGACACTTTTTAAGTGAGAAGATGGGCCAGTCGGGGAGAGAGAGGAGTCACCGAGAACGCACCGAAAGAGTGTTTAGCGTTTATGCCAAAACTAAATAAAAACTTTGCTTACCTGAATCGCCGACCCTGCCTTCTTCTTCCTTAATATTAGATGAACTGTATTACACTGGTGCCGAAACCTGGGAAGAAGAAGAGACATGGCCATCCAGCTGGCGGAGGATCATCTGGTAGCGAGGTCCTGGGTCGGTGAATTAACCACAGCAGAACCCAACTCTGCTGTTTCTCTCTCTCTTTCTCTCTCCTTCTCTCTCTCCCCCTGCCCCAGTTCCCAGGTCCAGAGTGCAAGGGGACCTGGGTGTCGAGGAAGCGCTGGACTGGGGTGGAGCCGCCGCACTACACAACACGGTGGGGCGGATACAGGGATGACGGGATGGAGTCCCGCCCTCTGGCATCATACCATGGAGCACAAGGCCTCTCTCCGACTCAATCGATTGGTCCTACTTACCCCGGGGGTGCGACAGGGAGGTCTGGGTTGGCGTGTTGGCGATGCATGAGCAGGGATCATGCACCAGAGAATCGCTCTGCTATGGAGAAAGGTGCACTGAGTCCCCAACGCGCCGGCAGCCACCCCCGGTTGCAACGGGCTATTCCAAATACCAGTGAGTATTAAGGGGGGTGTACATGTATATCAGGCTTTGGTGGATTCCAGACCTCTATCCATCAATGCCTGGTGCAAGACGCACCATTGGATAATGGTCCGGGTGAGGTGTGTGCATGGGGATGTAATCACTCGTGCAGTGTATTACTAGGGTTGTTCCGATACCGATACTAGTATCAGAAATACTGATGCCACAATTTTTGCAGTATCGGCGAGTATTTCTGATACTAGTATCGGTATTGGAACAACCCTAGTATTTGGAACCATAAACCTATCCGATTCAATCTTTTGAAACGGGAAATATGCCTGCTAGCTTTTCTTAACACTGCAAACCCAGAGTCAGTTGTCACAACAACCACTGTTATAGCAGTGAAGAAGAAAAGGGTAACGCACCTTTTTATTTTAAATGTTTTTTGCACTGATTTTTATACAGTTATATTATAAAACTTTTATATTATTTTTTTTTCACTTTACCGTGATAATACAAATGTCAGATAATAAAAATGCTCTAGTTCACTGTATGCATTTGTTTATGATTTATTAAGTCTAAAGCACAGCGTAAATTAATTGTGTCAATTTATGCAGGGCTAGCAGTTTACACAACTGTTTCTACAGATACACACTCAGGTATCGGTTCAGTACTCTGTACCCTGAGCTCAGGTATTGGAATTGGTATCGGGAAGGCAAAAATATGGAGCCAGATCAGTCTGAAAAATATATTTTTTTATAAATATATAATAATTAATAAATATTTTCAAAATATAATTCATTCACAACACAATTCACATTAACAAAATCCAATTCGTAAATACACAAATCCACTTTGTAAATTCAAATCACGATTCGTAAGTACAAAAATCCAATTCATAAATTCAAAACACGATTCGTAAATACACAAATCCAATTCGAAAATTCAAATCACAATTCGTAAGCACAAAAATCCAATTTGTAAATTCAAAACACGATTCGTAAATACACAAATTCAATTCGTAAATTCAAAACACGATTCGTAAATGCGCAAATACAATTCGTAAATTTAAAACACGATCCTTTATTACGCAAATCCACTTCATAAATTCAAAACACGATTCGTAAGTACATAAATTCCAATACGTAAATTCGAAACACGATTCGTAAATACACAAATCCAATTCATAAATTCAAAACACGATTCGAAAATACTCAAATCCAATTTATAAATTCAAAACACGATTCGTAAGAACACAAATCCAATTTGTCAATTCGAAACATGATTCATAATATACACAAATCCAGTTCATTTGGCGAAACTATTTATGATTTGTGAATTATGTGTCGTATTTATGAATTGTGTTTTGAATTTACAAATTGGATTTTGTAAATGTGAATGGTGCTGTGCATGTATGATATTTATTTCGCAAATGTATTATTTTTAAGACTGATCTGGCTCCATAGAAAAAGGGTATCGGAACATCCGTATGCATTACGCTCAACTTCCATATAAATTGAATTATCTGAAAACACTTGCTTCGCTGTGCTCATGCGCTAATGGTGATGTGTGCATGTGTAGTAGTGGTGTCCTATTTCTTGGGCTAACATTTCCATTCCTACCCCTTACAAGGGCCAAGGCAAGGCATAGGGGTAGGGTTATAAAACAGAATTGTAATTGGACGTAATTGTTTATAAAACACTTGACTATACTAGTTTTCGTAAAAACTTTCAAATGCCATTTGGATTAAAGGAGCTAGATAAGCGTTAAAAATCATCCATCCTGAATTGTTCTTTTTCTTATATATTCTCGTGCCCTGCGTAGGTGATGTTCGATGAGCATGCGGACGAAGAGGCTACCTCAAAGCAAGCTCAAACCGCTCAAAGGTAAAGCCGACCTTTTCCTCGACCTTCCACAAGCTGATGATCCTGCTATCTGCAGACACAGCAGACCTTTTGTTCCGCATTTTGTATCGGCCTCAACGCTGCCCTTGAGGAACTTCACTAGTTGTTTTTGTATCAGATTTTTCACCAGCAATTACTTTAATCGACAGAATATAGTGTGTGGGGGAATAGTATATGGGTTATATTTTTTTTAAAAAAAGGTCTAGGAAAACATAAATTCGCCAAACCCTATTAGGAGGAAAACACAGTCCACTGAAACACAGGAGAAAAGTAATTTAGGCTGGAAACTAAGTGAGCTGTGTGACCTTGGTGCTTGAGCAAGTTGCACGAGCACCACATCACTTGAATGGAGAACAGAAGAAATGTGCTCCAGCGCTGGCTGCAGTCTTTCAGTGGTGCCAATTACCCAATAACCCTAAAGCAAAACTCAAAGATTCAGTCCAAGAAACACAAAAACACACAGCCTAATATAGAACTCTTCAATAAAAATCCAAACACGGTGACATGAATGATTTCAGAGACCTCGCGCGCTTTAAAGTCGTAATTCAGCGCAGAACGTGATGTGCTAATTGTCTGCCTTTAAGACCTTGGGACGAATTGTGCTTTCGGCGATTTCAGGTGAGGGGCCGTGAGGGTCTCGAGATTACTCTACTAGGCGTTTTAGAAAGCCTGCTATTGTAAGGGAAGAAGAATCTATCTTCAGACTGTAAGGGGATTTGAGGGGTCTTAAATGGTGAACACAATAATGACTACAGACATAGGAAGAGGCTTGAGGGAATTCGTGTAGTGGCTAAAAGGAAAGATTCCATAAAGCTCGAACACCAGGCGAAGAGATCAGGGGAACGGATAACAAGCCTTTCTTTTTTTTACACAAGACGATTCTCGAAATTTCTTCTTTGTGTTTTGCAGAACAAACAGTCGTGAAGGTCAATAAATGAATGGGTTTATTGAATGTACAAAACTTTACAAATGACAATAATGTACTCAAGCTAAGAGAAAGCGTATGTATTTTACAAGGTTTTTTTTTTTTTTTAAATAAAGCAGGAATGAAGGTCGAGCCCTAAACCCAAGCAGGGAGTTGGGATGAATATTGTATGAAATCGAACAAATAACAAAACATGAATTAATTCAAATTAGGATTTGTTTTTGCTAAGTTTTAAATCACACCTTGAATATTATTTTAAACAATATAAAATGTATGTTCATTCATTCTGGATAAGTTGGCGGTTCATTCCGCTGTGGCCACCCCAGATTAATAAAGGGACTAAGCCGAAAAGAAAATGAATGAATGTTAATTATTTATCAAATATTTAACCCAAGAGATGTTTAACAAATCAAGGACATTGTCATGGTATTTCCTATTATATTTTGTTCTTCTAGAGAGACTCTTATTTATTTTAGTTTAGCTGGAATAAAAGCCGTTTTCATTCATTCATTTACTCACTCACTGACTCATTAAGTCACTGACTGATTAATATTTTAAGATCAATATTATTAGCCCTCCCAAGGAATATAAGAAATTTATAAGTAACACAGTAATACAGTATTCACCTTATTCTTCGCGTACGAGCGGGCGCAGCCATTTGAATCTTTTTGGCTCAAGACTTCCGGTCTCATTCACTTCCATTCATGTTTAGACGTTAAAAACAGCTCGTTCTGCTGCTCGATGTTGCAAACTGATATTTTCTTATTATATTATTCTACTTTGTCTGTATAGTCATAAACACACTTTGTTTGTAGAGCAAGTAGTTTGACCATTTTTGTGGTTTATTATTCCTAGTTATTTCTCCCATAGGCAACTGAATCGGAAGTTCTAAAACAATCGCAAAAACGAGCGCACTTTCGCACTGAAGAATAAGGTCAATATAGGCAGTTTTGCTATACTATTTATTGGAAATAATGATGGCAAATTATTGCAAACAGTTTAAGGACAAAATTAATGTATTTCAGCATTTACAACATAACCTTTATACAGCTAATAAGCATCATGTAAATTTGTTGAGTTGGAAATTATCTCTGCGAGAGATCACAATTTGAGCACAAGGTCTGAGTAAATGCATCTAGAAGCAGCGCTCTGTCAGCAGGTATTTCATATTATAGACCTGTTAAAAGATTATTCATAATATTTATGATAACATGCCGCTTGATATGGGCCCTATAATGCATTCACTACTATACACTCACCGGCCACTTTATTAGGTACACCTTACTAGTACCGGATTGGACCTCCTTTTGCCTTCAGAACTGCCTTAATCCTTCGTGGCATAGATTCAACAAGGTACTGGAAATATTCCTCAGAGATTTTGGTCCATATTGACATGATAGCATCACGATCAAGCATATAAACCGGCCATTCTCCTCTGGCATCAACAAGGCATTTGCGCCCACAGAACTGCTCCTCACTGGATATTTTCTCTTTTTCGGACCATTCTCTGTAAACCCTAGAGATGGTTGTAAGTGAAAATCCCAGTAGATCAGCAGTTTCTGAAATACTCAGACCAGCCTGTCTGGCACCAACAACCATGCCACGTTCGAAGTCACTTAAATCACCTTTCTTCCCCATTCTGATGCTCGGTTTGAACTGCAGCAGATCGTCTTGACCATGTCTACATGCCTAAATGCATTGAGTTGCTGCCATGTGATTGGCTGATTACAAATTTGCATTAACGAGCAGTTGGACAGCTCTACCTAATAAAGTGGCAGGTAAGTGTATATTTCATAGTAGTAGTTACTTTCAGGACTTGCTTAAAAAAAAATTCCCCATTCTTTAGCATTTAAACTATAGTTTTTGACTGTAGTACATTAATAAAATTATTACATTTATGAAGTGAATAGACTTTTATGTTGTATATTTGAATACATCAGGCTACAAATAGCAGTTTTACCCACTGTTAATTATATTGGAGATGATGTTGGACTGTTTTTATTGTAATTTGATGAATTTAGCATGAAACACTACAAATTCTTGTTTTGAGGTGACTGAAATTACAGATCTAGGTCATTAGTAATAATTACAAAATAAAAGTGTTATACTGTAAATAAGACAAGTGTGTTCAGTGCTGCAGTCATCAAAAGCAGGCATAACGCATGAACAATAATGGTTTTAGACATTGGTTATTGGACATATAACAATGCAAACAATCTTTACTGCTCCATCTCTAAAAATGTCATACCATATTTCTTAAAATGATATCATATTTTTTTTCTTACACAATGAACACATGTGAATGTAAACTTAATAAAAAATGCAAATATAAATGTTACATTCATTCATTCATTCGTTCATTGATTCATTCATTGATAAATTTTTCGTTGATTCATTTATTCATTCATTCATTCATTCATTCATTCATTCATTCGTTCTATCATTTATTGATTGATTAATTCATTCATTGATTCATTTAGTTGATTGATTCATTAACTGATTGATTCATTCATTCATTTGACACATAGCAAATAATTCATTCATTCATAAATAACATATCTGTAGAAGTATCGCACCACTTGACAATTAATAACTAATTATTGTAACCTTGTCATAAAAACTATACATCTGTGATGGTATGTCCTTTAAAATAAGCTTTTTAATATTATTAAACGAAATGAATGAAAAAGCAAGGACATTTACATTAATCATGATGTCTTGACAAGTTTCTACATTTTATGTTTAATTTTACAATTCAACTTGAATGTTTTTTTCATTGTATAATTAAACATTAAATCCTCATTAAATAGGAGGGCAGTTGCATCACCCTGGCATCTGTTCTTTAATGGCCCCCAAAATTATTATTATTAGTATTATTATTATTATTAGTAGCAGTAGTATTACTGTTATTATTATTACATTGTATTTATTTATTTATTTTTTTATAGTAATAATAATATTAATAATAATAATTCATTCATTCATTTATTCTCCTTCGGCTTAGTCCCTTTATTCATCAGGGGTTGCCACAGCAGAATGAACCACCAACTTATCCAGCATATGTTAACTGACCCAGCCGGGGCTCGAACCAGCAACCTTCTTGCTTCGTATTTATTATTATTATTGTTGTTGTTGTTGTTGTTGTTGTTGTTTATTTTAATAATAATAATAATAATAAATAATAATAAATAAATACATTTATTTATTTTATATAATAATAACAATAATGTTATTATTGTTGTTATTAATACTTATTTATTTAATTATTATTGTGTTTTATTTATTTATTATTTTTATATAATAATAATAACAATAATAATAATAATACATTCATTTTATTTATTTATTTTGTATTTATTCATTTATTCTTTTTGTATAATAAAAATAATAATAATAATAATAATGTTATTATTGTTATTATTATTATTATTATTATTATTATTTTATATAATAATAATAATAATAAAATAATACATTCATTTTATTTATTTATTTTGTATTTATTCATTCATTCTTTCTGTATAATAACAATAATAATAATTATTATTATTATTATTATATTATTATTATTATTATTATTATAAATACATTTTATTTATTTTACATTTATTTATTTATTTTTGTACAATAATAATAATAATGATGATGATGATGATGATGATTATTATTATTATTAAAATGTTCATCCTAAAATATATGTGCTTCAGTAATTCAATCTTGTAAAATATACAATCAAAAATAATTGCAATTTGTATTTAATAATCTCAATCACTACAAAGACAACGTGGACCACTTCAACTTACCAGACCAGCCCTAACTAGACAAATACATTTGGGTCTAAATGTGTTGTTTCAGTAGTGAAGACAACATGTTTAGCTCTCACACATTTCAGAACACAACACAAACCTTCGTTCGCTGACATAAAAGAGGATCTTCAAGACTCTTGTTCATTTACTGTCTTTCCTCGGTTTATCAAAACTATCAATAGAGAGATGGAAAACATGAATATAAATCCAGCAGCCCTCAAACAGAGTTTTAGGCAACCCTGTTTGATGCATCACAGGGAGTGCTGAACTTCATTTTTAATCATTTAATTTTAAATAATGTATTTGCAGGTGAAGACAGCATGTCGAGTTATTACAATCTCTCAAATTAATAAACCGAAAATGTTGCGGCGCTCCGCCTGCAGGATATTCATATTGCCTTATAGTTGATTAAATTAATGTTGTTTTCTTAATATTGTTTGTGTGTGCGCGTCTGTACATCGGGCACCAGCAGGTTGTCATCACGCAGAGCATCAGTCTCTTGTGCGAAATGAAAACCGCCACATACCCACAAGGCAACTCGACTGAGCAAATACAATAATTTAATTTAGCTTTCAATTACACACGCATTCCGACTTTCTTTTGCCGTTTAATTAAACCGCTGTAAAAGCGAAGCAGCAAACAAGCTTGACTATACCAAATTAGATCCATTGCGTAAAGCAATATGAAGACAAAAGATATCAAACACCTTGTGAGAGAGAAGCCACCCCCCCCCCCCCCCCCTTACAAATATCCATGAAATGATATTCATAGCAGAAAATAGGCAGTTTCATATTGTTCGATTTGATCTAAATTGAAATGTATGACATATTTCAACACGAACTGCCCCTCACCACAGGACAGATCGTTTATCCATGTCAAAGAAGGGAAAAATAAAGCTCATATTCATGTTCGTTTATTGACCGTGGACTTATTGAGTGGCCCAACTGCGCATCTAAATCGTGTAAACACCGCAAAAGCATCTCATGTAGGAGAACAAGCATCAATAATTAAAGTGTTGTTGTAAATTTTCACAGCGTTTGATTGGGCATTAGCATGAGCGAGTGGGGAAGGGGCTGCTGGGAAGCTGGCTGGATTTTTGGCTCAGCTTCCGATTTTCCCCAGTGTGAGAGTAGTTACAACTCTCAACCACACTCGCTTTCCTCTGTAATTGTCTGTTGGCAAAGCCTGCTTCCGTAGCCTGCCATGCTTCCAGTCCTTGAACCTCACACACACACACGCACAGACACTCACACACAGCAGGGTCATGGATCAGAGACAATGCCGGTGACAGGTGTTTTCATGCACAATGCGTTTGTGACTGAGCGTCTCTCAGGCAATTAACAGGCACAGGTCACATTTCCACAATACTGACGAACGCGGCTAATCTCTGCGACACAAAAGAAGCTTCTTTACTGGAGTGACAAACATAACCTTGATTATCCCAAATATCTGATAGGTCAACCTATAAAATTGAACATGTCTATGGTGAAAGACATGTCTCCATGTTGAGGTAATATAAAAGCTGAACATAATGTAACAATTGTTCCATTATTGTAATGAATTGTTCATAATGTAATCATTTTCCAAAATGTACTAAAAGATTTAGCTCATAATGTTATGACAGTTAAGAGGAACGTTGTCAGGGTTTCAGGAGGGGAAAATGAGCAAGGACTCAGGTGCAATACAAAAGATGGGTTTAATGATTATAAAATCAAACAAAAAGGCAACCCCGAGGGGGAAAACTTTAGAAAAAAAAAAAACTTGGCTGGGCTGGCGAGGATCAGGGCTTGGCAGGACAGAACACGACAAGACAGGCCTCGAATGAACTATGTATGACGAACTGGCACAGGACAGCAGACATGAGGAGACTGTAAAGTAAAAGAATTAACAAACAGTTGAACTAAATAAGCTAATAATGAGTTAACAAGGAGGGTGGGACTAGACTATAGACAGGAGCACATGACACAAAGACAACACAAGCCATGTGCTCATGAAAAAACAGGACTAGAACACGCAGCCAATGAGAGAACTCATTAACCGCGTGTTCACATGAAACACATTACTAAAGCATGCGGCGCATGTAAGCATGAACCACGTGCTAAACACTACACCAACAGAAGACTGAACGTAAGACACGAGCACACGATAAATGAAAACGCTTACTGTGCACTCACACATGCGACATGCATGTTCCGATCCCAGCGCCAAACCGAAACCGAAACCAACTAGACTGGACCGCTAAGAACAAAACACCATGTCGTGAACAAAACAACAAACACACCTGGACGAGAACGCACATCCCTCGCACGCCCAGACCTCGCACGGCCCGAGCGCGGCCAAAACGTCGCTCGTACAAAGACGAAGACAGACAATGACAGAAAATAAGTGCTCGACCCGAGAAAACTTGAGTCGAGCACAACATACAAGACAAGGCAGGACTAGTGTCTGGCCATCAAAACAAGAATTGACAAGAAGTGGCAGAATCCTGACAAACGTAATACGCTTTTTAAACATAAATGCATTTAAATATTTGTTTAAACTATCCACGAAAACCACTTAATTTAAATATTCATACAATAATAATAGCAACTAGAAATGCTGTTACTGATATTGTTGTTATTGATATAGAAAAGTTATTCTTACTTACATGGAGGTTGAAGAAAATGTCAGTGACGCAAAATCAATATCTCTGCTTCAGAATATCATAGAGACAAGATCATTGGTGTTTTTGACTCGTTGTAGCAGTGACTAGCTACATGCTAATAACGATTAACTAAGATTAAGTCAGTGATTAATGTGTAAATGAATAATTTCCGGGACAAAACGAGGAAATAAATGTTACCGTGATCGACGTCCACCACATAATTTCAGTTTTCCTGGAACATGACGTCATTACGGTCTTTAATTATTTTGTGCCATATAATGTTATGGGGGTCAATCATGGATAAAAACAAACAAGCATGTAGCTACAAACATAAATCTTATCTAAACACTGACATTCAGTTCACTTCCAAGTGAAAAAAATTGATTTACTCGTGGTTTAAAAAAAAAATTAAATATGCTTGACTGCCTCTTTGACATTATGAAAATACAAATATTATTTAGGTAGGCCACTATGCCATTATTTATTTTCACTGCTCACTGCGCACGAAACAATCACAAGCCAATGAGAGTGACTGTAAACGTAGGTAAAATGATTGGTTGAAAACATTGTTGAGGGCCAATAGTTAAACGTGACTTTTGCTTTAACTTGCACGTGGTGACTAGTACTGGCACTCACACAATCCACACAGCCACTCATTCACATTCTCTCACGCGCACACACATACACACGTAGGTATTCACCACGCACAAGTTAATGCCGGACCTATTAAAATAAATACCGGAATGCAAAATAGGAATAGGTTCCGGAATAGGATCAAGCTCAAATTAAGCACTGGACTAAGTGTTATAATAATGCTACATATCTATACAAATTATGTTAGAATTACATAGCTACATGTTAAAAGATGCTAGTAAAACAACAATGTGTGCACATCTAGGAACTTCTTGAAGGTGGGTGCTCGATCAAGCCAAACACAATAGAAAAGGTAAAAAAAATAACATAAAAATCGGCACACTGCCACTTTAGACAAAAGACAAATTTAATAGGACAACGTTTCAACCTACATGGTCTTCATCAGGACACACAGGAAATACCATAGAACTCAAGATAAGGGCTGCGTCTGAAATCGCCTACTACTCAGAAGGCACTGCATTTGACTTTGAATTTACTATTCAGCCATTAGAAAAGTACGTTCTATACAGTATGAATGTGAGCAGTATGAATGGAACTCGTATGTACTATATCCGCCATTTTGTCATGAGTACGTGATCCACCTGCTTTAGTTGCGTTGCTTTACTCCCATTCATGAATTCTCTCGAGGTGCATCATGGGATAGCGTAGTGTGCATCGGATGTGCACTTCAGAATCTCGCCAGAAGTAGTAGGTCATCCGGGAACTTCTCGCATACTATTTTTCGAATTCTATGAATTCGGACATACTATTCACCTCACACACTGTTTTTACCGTACTATATAGTATGGAAGTATGCAATTTCGGACGCAGCCATAGTGCAACTCTACACATCACACCTGCAAACAATGATCACCCCAATTAACCAATGAGTAAGTAAACAAGAAAGATACACAAGTGCATTCCTGTGTAACCTGATGAAGACTGTGGCTAGATCGTCTTATTTCAAAATGCTCGGTTCGGCTTCTGTGGACTTTGAAGGACTCACCTTTGAAGGATGCAGCCTCTGAAATGAGACACAGCTTGTGTTAGCATAATACTAGCTACATGCTAATTATGTTAGCATATGTTAGCAACATGCTCATCTAGTAAGCATTATGCTTGAATGAGAAATGCCTCATTGAGTTTATATTGTTAGTATGTTAAATTGTTGATAGAGCATGGCTAGGAAGTAGGGACGATGATTTGTGATTGGTGGTTTGTTGCCCAAACAAAGTTTCTATTGCCTCGTTTCCACTGAGTGGTAGAGTACGGTACGGTACGGTTCTCTAGAGAAAGTGAAACCACTCGCGCTTTTAGATGGCCTCGTAAACAACAACAGGACACACGGCAGATTCTGCTCTTCTTCTTGGCTTTGTGGCTGTTCATCAAGACAACGACGAAGGTTTGTTTGAGCTTGTGTTGACCATGGCTTGTTATTATATGTAGCCTATATATTATTATGGCGTAATGTCTTGGCTGTGTATTTAAAAATGGTGCTTCCTTTGTTTTCATTCTCCTGGCTTGTGCACGCGCTAGTGACGTTTCTCTGTAAACCAATAGCGTTCAGCTGCGCGTCTGGCCTCGCCTTTTGGTAACCTTTTGTTGTACTAGGTACCTTTTGGAAAAGATACCCAAAAAGTGGTACGGTACGGTTCGCTTTTTGGTCCGTTTTGACAGTGGAAACGAACATAAAAGCGTACCGACCCATACAGTACCTTACCTTACCATACCACTCAGTGGAAACGGTCCTTGAGCTTGTGGCTATGAAGCTCAAAACTTGTTGCCATGGAACGGTTACAGAGTTTCTAAGAAGATGCTTAAGACTGATTAGTTTCCAGAGTCAAATGAGCCAACCCGTGTCTCTATGTTAGTCCGTTTCGAAGATATCAATTAATAATCAATTGTTTTCAAAGAAACTATTTTTGTTATGCTGGTTGAAAGTCTCTTCACATCCTGATAGCAATCATTAAATTAAGTGATCCAAATATATTTATATATGTTTTAATATTCTGTGGAAGGTGTAAGACCAAGAAAAGTTTGTCAAATGAAAATGTTCTGAACGTCTGAACATTATGATAGGCTTTCCTATACCTGCCTAATCAATATATATATAGTTGCATACCTCTGCGCACCCTGTTTGCGCAGAAATGATTTACAGGCAAACATCAACAAACCACCTTCTTTGTTTAAGTTCTTGTTAAGTTTACCTTTTTAAAAAATTTACCTTCTTTTTACCTTCTTTGTTATTGTAATTACTATGTTTACCCGCTGGTGAATGCTACATGATGTATTGTAGCTATCAGGCTAACGCTAGCATTTTCCAATCTCCTACTGCACCTTTAAAAGAAAATCATCAAGAGTTCAGATGTGAAATCCTCTAAGTGCCATCTGTAATGTCTTTCTAAAGTGAGCATTTATTATTCCTTGTTTATGTTCAGTTATTCCACTTATTTCACTTTAAAGGCAATGAAAAGGACCCATTCATGGCCATAAAAGTGAAATTACTAACCCTACACACTCATTTTAGAAGAAAATGTTAGATGGCATTCAGAGGGTTTTGCATCTGAACTCTTCATTGCTATTTTTTTCTTTCATCCATAGAATTCATAAGTAAGCAAAAGAAGAAATGTACGCTGCTCTTTTCATTACAGCAAACACTAACGGGCAAAGATGGTGCTGAGACTCAAAAGTAATATGTTTGAATTAATACATTGCATTCTTTCTTTAATGTGATTTCTTTTCACCAATTTCCGATGAGCAGTAAGTAACATTATTGTTACACTTAATCAATTTAATGTGCCCTTTCTAGATAAAAATCGAATATATCAATAATGAATCATGGCGACACAGTGGCTCAGTCCAAAGACATGCACTATAGGTGAATTGAACACACTAAATTGGCTGTAGTGTATGTGTGAATGAGTGTGTATGGATGTTTCTCAGTACTGGGTTGCAGCTGGAAGGGTATCCGCTGTGTAAAACATATGCTGGATACGTTGGCGGTTCATTCCGCTGTGGCGACCCTTGATGAATAAAGGGACTAAGCCGAAGGAAAATGAATGAATCATACACATTCAGAAATAAAGCTACAAAGCAAAAAGGTATATGAAAAAGTACCTTAAAAAGTCCATATTGGTATTTAAAAGTACATATTAGTATCTAAAAATTCCAAATTACACACTAGTGTACTGTTTAGGTAATAATATGTACTATACCTTTAAAATAACAATATGGATGCCTTAGGCACAAATGTGGTAATGCTCCAGTGACAGCTACCTTTATTTGTGTGTGTGGTCTCATGTCCCTGTTTCACTTAGTGGAACAAGAAAACAGACTACTGGCCCCTGCAGGTGTGCAAAGACATGTCTGTTTGGTGTGTTCATGTGGATTTTTTGGTTCAAACAGAACCAGACACGGCTGATGCGAGCCGATAACACAGTTGCTTGGTCGGCTTAGTGTGTCCAGAATCCCAACTCCAGTTTATACCCCTACCCCTACATTTACGCCTACCACGTGGCCTTTGAAGCAGAGTGTAAAGGGGTAGGGTTGAAAATATTTCCCTAAGAAATGGCACACCACTACTACACACACATATACGTCATCATTAGCTCATACGTCACAGAAGGGCCCAATCTCAATTCTACCCCTTAGCTCTAATACATTCATAACGGCGTTCATATATTACGGTTATGCTTTTTCAAAAAACGAAAGACAAAAAAACCCGCTAAATTTTAGTAGTCCCACAACATACTTTCACATCTGTCACTCGATGACACTCAAATACCCAGTCAGAAAAGTCCAGTGGCTGGAAATGAGCTTTTTACAGTGTCTGGTATAATGTTAATGTTGTTTTCTTGTGTTTACATAGAGGAATATGGCCACGGTGTAAATGCACAGTACAGTTACGAGCTAATTGCCACATTATTTTGTTATGATAACATGATATCGTTGCCTTCAGTGATTTCCTGAAAATAAATACCAAAAAATAATGCTACTGGAATAACTACAGCAGTCGCCATCATCGATCTCATATGAAGCAAGAGCTTGCGACGACATATGATGATGTGTGCGGGTGTTGTACTGCTGTCCCATTTCTTAGGGGTAAATTTAAAGCCCTTCACACTCTGTTTCAAGGGCCAAGCAAAAGGGGTAAGGGTAAAAAAAATTGGATTGGCCAAAGCGGTAGTCATTCCAGAAGGCGCAAACACAGTAATGTTTAGTTTGTAATGTTCATTCATTCATTTTCTTTTCGGCTTAGTCCCTTTATTAAACTGGGGTCGCCACAGCGGAATGAACCGCCAACTTACCCAGCATATGTTTTATGCAGCGGATGCCCTTCCAGCCACAACCCAACACTGGAAAACATGGCCAATTTAGCTTATTCAATTCACCTATACTGCATGCCTTTGGACTGTGGGGGAAACCGGAGCACCCGGAGGAAAACCCAAGCGAACACGAGAAGAACATGCAAACTCCACACAGAAATGCCAACTGACCGGGGCTCGAACCAGTGACCTTCTTGCTGTGAGGCGATCATGCTACCTACTTAGCCACCATGACGCCCCTAGTTTGTAGTGTGTTCCTGAAAAAATCTTCAATGCCTATTAGTACCTTTCGTTACCCCAACAAAAGCAAATAGAGATTTGGGATAAGTCTACCCCTTCACGCGAATGCACAAACCGTAGGAGTAGGTGAGAGGGCTAATGGTACATTCACACCAGACTTGGCTTCAGCGAATAGATCACAATATTCGTATGTAATTAGACACGTGAAGATTTTGGATTACTCTCTTTATTAGCTCGTCAAATTCGCTTCACAATTGACACAGATTCGCATCATGGGAGGGGCATCTGTCTGCCTGGCGACTCCAGTTTCGTTGCTAAAGGCTGACATGTAGCTCTGTGAGTTCATCAACTCCTCCAGAAGCTGTTCCTGGATGACAGATGCTTTCAGCAGTACTTCCGACTGAGCCGTTCCCAGTTTGATGGCCTGTTGTCCCATGTCGTTCAGGAGGATTTCACCTCAGGACACAGTTTAGCTCCAACTTCCTTCAACACACCTGCCTGGAAGTTTTTAGTATACCTAGAAACAGTTTGATTAGCTGGTTCAGGTGTGTTTAATTGGGGTTGTAACTAAAATATGCAGGACACCGGCCCTCCAGGACCGAGTTTGGACATCCCTGAACTACAGGCACTAGGTCATAATCACGCCCCTACTAGAGCAAGCTCCTGATTGGTTAACAGGGCGCAAGTGTCTGCCAAAGTTTTTTGCAGATTTTTCAACTTGAGCATTAAGCACGTCAAACGGTCAAAACGATCAATTCGCGTAGTGTCATTCACTCGATTTGCATAATTCGTGCGAATACTGCCGCAGGATGTCGATTCGCTTCCTTGCATTCACTTAACATGTCAATCACTCACACTTAACATTTTATGAGCATCTGGTGTGAACGTACCATAACGAGTTAGAATTGGGCCTAAAAATGAACACAACCTCTTTTGTGGCCCTCAAATCTCTTTTAAGTTCATGTTGTCCTATGTCGGCAGGAGGATTTCACCTCAGGACATCAACTACAGGCACTAGGTCATAATCACGCCCCTACTAGAGCAAGCTCCTGATTGGTTAACAGAGCGCAAGTGTCCACCAAAGTTCCGATTTTTCAACTTGAGCATTAAGCACGTCAAACGGTCAAAACGATCAATTCGCGTAGTGTCATTCACTCGATTCACATCATTCGTACGAATACTGCCACAGGATGTCTACGTAACATTTTATTAGCATCTGGTGTGAGCGTACCATAAGGAGTAGGAATTGGGCCTAAAAATGAACACAACCTCTTTTGTGGT
The DNA here is from genome assembly GCA_903798115.1 of Danio jaintianensis. NCBI lineage: Eukaryota > Metazoa > Chordata > Actinopteri > Cypriniformes > Danionidae > Danio > Danio jaintianensis. The sequence continues at coordinate 5,201,997 of CAIGQV010019164.1, forward strand.
CCTCAAATATCTTTTAAGTTTATGTAGCTTCAAATATGAAGTTTTAGGGCGGATTGCAATTTGAATATGTGGGAATGCAATTTTTTCAACTCTTAAAGTAATACCACTTCAATATCATAAATCCTTCGAGATTATTTCCAGCAGAAGTGGAGAGGGTGTCATGTTGTTCATGTGTGCAGACAAGCATGTGTGGCTTTCTTTATATTAAGGGTTCAAGCAGGAGTCTGAGTAAACAAGCTGTGTGATTGTTTGTCTGTCAGGAAACACACGGCCTGTTCGCAACATGAACCACCGAGATCAGTAACGGGGCTGTTTGATGAAATGTCAAGGCCAAGGTGAGCGCTAATAAAAGGTAAATAAGCCAAATAGAGTTGCGAGAGCAAGGGGTCACCGTGACTGAAGGGCGTCTGGCAAGGGGCGAAAATCAACACCATCAGCGTTTGATACGGAAGTCGCTCTTCTGGCCATCTGGAAGGATATTGAGAAGCTCACGGTAAAGGTTACATGAAAATGAGCAGATGAGAGACGCCACATGATGGAGAATTCCAGAACATTCTGCGAGGATTGTGGATCTGGGTTGTAAGATTGGCGAGGGGGCTTGAGAGGGTGAGTGTTGTTATATTGTTTATTGATATGAATTTAGAGTGGATGCTAGCTTTTATGTGTCTGGCACATGGACTTGAGATGACATGAATATAGAATGGCCAATTGAATGGAAAAAAAGAGAAAGCACTGCAAAATCTTTGAAACGTTGTAATTAAAAATCACCTAAATTAAATTAAATTAAATTAAAACTAAATATATAAATAAATATATAAACATACACAAATATATAAACAAATAAAATAAACAAAATAAAAAATAAACAAATAAATAAATAAATAAACAATAAAGCAAATAAAAATATAAATAAATAAACAAACAAACAAACTGCACAAAAAAAAAAACACAAAACTCGTTTTCAAAAGTTTTTAGGCCCCCAAAACAGCATTGTTGTGTAAACAAATAGCCATAAATTCATGACAACTTTTTTTTTCTGTTTTTAGTTCAAAGCAATGTCATATAAACCCAGGGACCACACATTGCAATAATATTTATTGTTGAAATGAACTCACAGTCAGGGCCACGCACACACACATACACACAGTTCTGGTAATGAAGTGGGCTACAACCTTGCTTTCCTAACAAAAAAACATGACACTTGATATAAATATACATGAGTTTATGGCAATTAAAAACTTGTTGGGATTGCATTGGAGGAGGACAATGACTCCGGCAGCAGCGCAGCTATGGGCGATCTATTGGAATGGAGATGTAATTTCTTTTGCGAGGGAGTGCATTGCTCTTTTTCTGATTTTATTGCTTTGCTAATTAAACTTTTTTTTTCCCCCAAACCGAACAACTAATACTGCTCTGGAGGAAACAGCGTGTCTCTACATAAACCACCAGCCCTCCCCCCCTTTTCCAGCAGCTTGTTAAAGGCCGTCTTAAAGTTATTCATCAATACCAAAGCACCCGGTGCAGCTTGCTGGACGGAAAATAATTAGAAGCACTCCGACAAAACTAATCTTCATGCCGTATCCATGTTGTTGTTATCTTTTAATTTATGGGCGGCTGAGAAAAGGCAATAATGCATTCATTTTATCAAGGCTCCCCCAAAGGAAAGCAGACGTGGAGGGAGCGAGTGAGACTCTTCTTGGCTTTCACCCACTCTTTCTACCTCTTCTGGTTTCGCGCACTCTTTAACGAGCAGGATGTCAGATGATTAGCATGCTAAATGGCTCATCAAGGGCTGCTAAAGTCGCCGCAGTATCTGCCTCGTAAAGACTCGTAAAACAAAGAGCTGCTGATATTCAAACCCTCGCCCACGTCTTTCTCCTGCAGACTCCGAGAACTCCACCAAACAGTCTGCCTTCCACTGTTTCTCGAAGTTAATAAACACAAATAAAGCAAGACAATTAGGCTTGAGGCGTGCATAGATTCCTATACTTTTTAGAAACATCCAGGGGTTTGGGTTATATTTGTTTACGAATATACTGTAATGCAGCATGGTTACAGTTTTCTCTTATTTTTAAATAACTTTCTACCTCCCTCATCTCAGTCATTTACTCCCATGCTGCCTCACTCACTCACTCCCACCCTCAATCATTCATTCACCTCCATGCTCCCTCACTCCCCCCCACACTCACTCACTCACTCATTAAATCCCATGCTCTTTTACTCCCACCATCTCCCCTCACTTACTCATTTATTCATTTCCATGCTCCCTTACTGCCTCCCACACTCACTCACTCACTCATTCAATCCCATGCTCCCTCACTCACTCACTCATTCACTCCCATGCTCCCTAACTTCCTCCCATGCTCACTCACTAATTCAATCCCATGCTGCCTTACTCACTCACTCACTCACTCACTCACTCCCACCCTCAATCATTCATTCACCCCCATGCTCCCTCACACACTCACTGACTCACTCACTCACTCACTCAATCCCATGCTCCTTTACTCCCACCATCCCCCATCACTCACACACTTATTCATTTCCATGCTCCCTCACTCACTCCCACACTCACTCATTCAATCCCATGCTCCCTCACTCAATCACTCGTTCACTACCATGCTCCCTGACTCCCTCCCACTCACTCATTCACTAATTCAGTCCCATGCTGCCTCACTCACTGTCACTCATTCAATTCCATGCTCCCTTACTCCCACCATTTCCCCCTCACTCCCTCACTTACTCATTCCCATGTTCCCCCACTCCCTCCCACACTCACTCACTCACTAATTCAATCCCATGCTCACTCCAATGCTCACTCTCTTACTCACTCCCATGCTCCCGCACTTCCTCCCACACTCACTCACTCACTAATTCAATCCCATACATCCTCACTCCCACCATCTCCCACCCACTCACTCCCATGCTCTCTCACTCACTCACTAACTCACTCTCTCACAACCTCACTCACTCATTCACTCCCATGCTCCATCACTCACTCGCACACTCACTCACTCACTCACTCACTCCCATGCTCCCTCCCTCACTCACTTAATCCCTCCCACTCACTCCTTCACTTCCATGCTCCCTAACTCACTCACTTCCACACTTACTCACCCATTCATTCACTACCATGCTCCCTCACTCCACTCCATCCCATACTCACTTATCCAATCCCATGTTCCATCACTCCCACCATCTCCCCCTCACTCGTTTCACTCATTCACTCCTATGCTCCCTCCCTACCTCACTCACTCACTTCAATGATCTCTCACTTGCTCACTCATTCATTCACTCTCATGCTCCCTCACTTCCTCCCACACTCACTCACTCACTAATTCAGTTTTATGAACTCTTACTCTCTCACTCATTCACTCCAATGCTCCCTCACTCATTCCCGTGCTCTCTCACTTGCTCACTCTCACCCCAATTCACTCACTCACTTCCATGCTCCCTCACTTACTTGCTCACACTCTCACTCACTCATCTCACTCATTCACTCCCATTCTCCCTAACTCATGCACTCATTCACTCACTCACTCACTCACTTACTCCCACTTTCTCTCCATCACTCACTCACTCCCATGCTCACTCACTCACTCACACACTCATTCCCTCTCACCCTCACTCACAAATCTCATTCATTCACTCCCTTCCTCCCTCACTCACTTGCTTACTCCATCTCACCCTCACTCACTCATTCACGCCCATTGTCCCTCACTCACTCACTCATCGCTCACTCCCTCTCACCCATTCACTCCCATTCTCCTTCCCTCCCTCCCTCTGGCATATTTTAGATTAAAAAGTAAAGTCATCTTTTAGCTTGAAGCGGATGTCACATGCACACGTTTCCTAATACTTTTAAGATACAGCTTTCAGATTCTCTCTGGAAGAAAACCAGCGGATCTACTGACTTTACATTTTTATCCGAGGCTGGGAGGGGGGGGGGGGGGGGGGGGGGGGGGCAGTAGTCTCATCAGGGAGCCCCAGACTTCCCTCTCCCCAGACACTTCCTCCAGCTCCTCTGAGGGGATCCCAAGGCATTCCCAGGCAAGCAGAGAGACAATGGCTGCATTCCACTCTTTTAGACTTCCCTAACCACTTCCCCTAGGGGGAATCCCCACCACAATTTTAACTTTGTCAATTGATTGAGGGAAGCTGACATGGACAGACCCTTGAAGCTTGACGGAGGGTGTGTATGAAGCTCACATTGATGCCATTGTGCGCCATAGTGACAGCCAATCACATCTAGCTTGGACCGTGACATGAAAAGGCACGGAAGAAGTAGTGTATAAAGATGTACATAAAGATTGACAAATCACTGGGTGATTACCATGCTTGATAATACGCTTTTCCTCCACTTTGACATACCACTATTCTCTGGCGCTGCACAAATCTGATTGGCTAGCGTCTGCACAAAATTCTTCAACTTCTGCCACGAGCAACGGACCTAACTTGACTCGACAGATCCACCATTCAGTTTGGCAACGCTTGACATCACTCCAGTTAAAGTCAATGGGAAGCATCAACGCTGATGCCCAGTGTAAACAGGCCATCACTCCCACCCTCACTCTTTCACTCATTTCCACCCACCCTCACTCACTCATTCATTCACTCCCACCCACACTCTCTCACTCCCACCCTCAATCTCTCACTCACTCCCATCCTCACTATCTCACACTCCCACCTCACTCTCTCATACCCTCATTCACTCCCACACTCACTCACTAATTCACTCTTTCACTCCCACCCTCACTCATTCACTCACTCACACCCTCATTCTTTTACTCATTCACTTACTCACTCACTCCCACCCTCACTCATTCACTCACTCCCACCCTCACTCATTCACTCACTCCCA